>JAOXYI010078503.1:0-12399 GCA_028566495.1 Lithophaga antillarum | reverse complement strand
GTGCAGTCTGCTTTTACACTATACAAATAATTAAAATATCTAAGAAATAAAAATCTGAGATTTTTTATAAGCTATCCCCTCATTGGTCTATTTGGATGTTGAATCTCGAATCTCGAATCTCGAATGATCGTTCTGGGCTTTCGTAGTAAACAAACAGAAGACTGACGGGAAAATTAATATGATAATATATGGACGTTTAAAAAAACACAACTAGAGCTGTTGACCTGATAAAGACCAATAATTAGTCTGGTAGATAGTTTTACAGTCTGTCAGTAAGGCTGCCAGTCATGTGTCACAGATATTCTAGATTGGATATAAAAGAAATATTTTATTCTAGATTGGATATAAAAGAAATATTTTATTTATTACAATCATGTTTGTTATACATCTAAATGTTATGGGTATTTGAGCATTTTACTGCGTTACATTATTTGCACGCTTGCTAAATGCTTTCCCTGTCCAGAGAATTTTATAATCATTTTATTATCTCCAGACTATTTTATATTTCAGATAATCCAGTTATCGTGAGTGGAACTAATTTGTTAGTAATTGACCCTTTCAGAGAAAACAAAGAATGTAGAAAAATACCATTGCTGGAGATGAAACGTGAAATCTCAAGATCAAAAATTTTTAACAACTTTGGGTTGGATTCTAACAGCCTTCGAGAAGGCTTTTATAACGGGACATTGTTTTGGTTTCCACTGCGGATACAAGGGAATGTACTTTCAAAAAATGAATGTACTGTCAATAAAATGAGAGAACTTGTTAAGATGTTCAAGGACGATTTTCCCCTTGTCCTTCTGTTCCTAAAACATCTTAGACATATTCAGTTGTTCGATTCAGAGTTCAGTGAAGTTCCGATACAGGACACAAATCTGATAAGTCAGGCAAATTTCGGACGTGACCTGAAGTATATGTGGCTTCGAATAGAACAAAAGACTGGATCAAGTTCTTGCATTATAGGTGAGGCTGAAATACATACAAATATTGGAAAACCAAACGAAAATATTGAAAAATGGGTTATTGGACATTATTATTGTGGTAAACAAGATAGGACAAAATTATTAACCACACTAGCAAATGACAAAGACATAGCTTCTTTCCCATATGTGGGGATGGCATTTTGCAGAGAATCGCCAACTACACAAAGGAGTGGTCGTATATTTAACTTTCTACCTTTACCATTGACAAGCACGACAGGGCTACCTCTTCATGTCAATGGAAATTTTGCAGTAAGTCAGAATCGTCAACATTTGAAAAGTTCAGATCAGCGATTACCAGATGTATTTGACAAATGGAATAAGGAACTGGTAGAAAAGCTTTTACCAGAGCTCTATGTGAAATTAATACAAAATTTGATTGGAAGCTGCAAGAGGATGGGAAATCCAGATCAACTAGTGCAAGAAGTGTACAATTGTTTCCCGAAGGACAGGTATTATAATTCTCTATGGAGGAAACTAGTAGACCAATTCTATCGGAAGGTAATAGAGCTCCCAGTTTTCTTTACAGAACTGAATAATCGAACTTGGGTACATAAAAACGATGTTGTTTTGTGCAAGAATATTCATATACATGGTTACGATGAACTTCAGTCTGAGAATATGAAAAAAACAATTAAAGAAATATTACTTAAACTAAAAGTGGCAGCGATTGAAGAGTCTGCAAACATGCATTCTCTGATGATATACGGAAATATTCGTGAAATCGAACCGCACCGGATGGTGGCCTTGCTGAAGCAGTCACCTAGAGTACTCCAATCGCTTTTTAGAAAAGGAAAACTAGAAATACTTCAGTACCTTCTACAATACGAACAAGATCTTTCAGGATTGCAATTGCTTCCTCTCCACAGCTCAAATTTTGAAACTTTTACCAACTTGCACAGTCCTGATGTAATCTTCGTTTGTGATATTGAAACAGTTGACCTATATCCAGGCTTGGAAGATGATTTTATCTCTTCACAGGGTCTCCCAAAAGATCTATTCGAAGATCTACATAGGATGGCAAAAATAAGTAAGTTTACTTTAAAATACAAAAATTAACAATTTGAATTCAAAATAATTTTCATTACCTTACATAATTTGCATCTAGGTATTTATTAAACAAAAAAGCCAAACACCTCTTTATTTTCAGAAACGCAGGTCGAAAAGAAAAGCTGAGGAATAAACTATTAAAAAATCTATTCATCTTTTAGCTCAGAGTAATTGGAAAAGTGGGGCTTGTTTTCCAATTTTAGGGACATTTTCACAATGACACCTTCCCATAGATATTTCTCTTATTCTATATTAAAGAAACATTGATTGCTGTGTAATCAGAAGAAGAAATTTAAATTGGTCGAACACTTGTGTGCGTGTGTGTGTGTGTGTTCAAAACTAAGTTGACCAAATTCAGAATTCGAGATTTTGTGCTTTTTGCTACAAGATTTAAAAAAAAGTATTATTTGATTTGGAAAACTAAAACTGTTTAGTTATCGAAAGAAGATTTAAAAGCAAAGACTCTTATTCTATTCCCAAATAAAGCTTTATAGGGAATGATATATTGATTTCATGAGAACAGTAATTTAAATAATTATTTGCCTTTATGAAAGACAACTTTGCATTGCGTGATAGTTTTTAAAAAAAATCTTTTTGTGTTAAAGTAGAAGTTAACCGTAATGACCAAGATTTAATTCTAGACTCCTTCTAGTTACAACTAAAAATGCCTCCATTTTTCTTTATGGTAAAGTCACAGAACTCAAAAGAGAAGCAGAAGACAAAAATGCAACTAATTGTGGGAAAAATCATGGACAAGATTTTATGCACAAAAGTTATTGTGGTGTCAACTTCATTTGTAGTTGAAAATGAAAAAAAGTAACTGATATGCGGGATAGTTTCAGGTGCTTAAAAATATGTACCCGTACTGTGTACTGTTTATCTATTTTGTGTATTTGGACGTTCTAGAAACTAAAATAAAGTAATATTGTTGCTTGTGAATCAAACTGTCAAACTGGATCTGTAATTCAGAATCAATGTTCAGGTGTTTATCAATATTAAAATTGTCGTTTAGTGTCTATCAATTTGGAAACACTTAAAAAAATAAAACATGTTATAGATAAACTTAAAACTAAAACAAAAAATATGTGACAATATATAGCTGAATGAAATACACATGATTTCATTCCCCGTTCGCATTGCAAGCATTTGTGTAGAATTTAAAAATAATATTACTTACCTACCTATCCCTTACCCTCATACGCCTGACAAACAGTTCTGCAACTCTAATTTATATAGTTGAGAGATGCGAACAGCACATATTATGTGATGAAAGTGAAAGGCTTAAAGATAGAATTTAACACACCTTTCACGACAAATAAATCATGTTGAACGACGATTATTTTACTTTCAATATAAAATCGCCAGCAGATACATTTCACAATAAAAGTGATAACTTAGCAAATACCATTTCGATGGCCAAATATATGAATTTCGAGTAATGATAGCCCTGTAAATTGAAGTATTATATCTATAATGTTTATGAAAAACAGCTGCAAATATAAGGATAAACATATCTTCACTATTTGTTTTATCTGTTGGTAGGTGCTTATCAACTTAGGAGATTAGAAAGCAAACACATTCCTGCCTTACTTAAAAGATGCTTTCGGAAGCATTGTAATGTCGATGAAACTGGCAAATATGTTCCAATGTATTCTTCTTCCCCTCTAAATGTTGAATGGATTAGTCGAATTTGGGCTAATATAAGCAAAGAAAGGAATATGGATTTGACTGAATACGAAGATATACCATTATTACCTCAATTCGGCCACAATAACACTGATATAGAATATTTTATGGTCTTAAGGGGAGAATATATTTTGTCTGAATTTAGACAGCAAGGACTCCGAGAATTACCAGATCATATTAAAAGTATTCTTTCGTCCAGTGGAATTGAACTTCTTTATCCTAACAATGTATTAAAATCTGCTTTTACTGTAATATGTGACTATATCAAACTGCCCACATATGACAACATAATTGAACTATGCAGAAACAAGCCAGAGGTAAAAACAAAATTTCAAAGATATGTTGGGCTTAGCAAGAATTTATGGCTTCCAAATAACACAACTGCTACTTCATTTGGACAACAAGAAGATCTTGTTACACGACTTAAAGGTATACTTTTAAGTTATCCGAGAGATTATTCGATTCTGTATGAACTGCTTCAGAATGCAGATGATGCTGGAGCAACAGAGGTACACTTCGTTTACGACATGCGCCAACATAGCACGAACAAAATATTGTGCGACAACTGGAAACCGTTACAAGGTCCTGCTTTGTGTGTCTTCAATGATGCATGCTTTACGGAAAACGATTTAGAAAGACTACAAAATCTCGGAAAAGTAAGAAATATGGAAGACAGAACAAAAACCGGACAGTTTGGTTTAGGTTTTAATGCAGTATATCATCTAACTGATGCGCCGACATTCATTTCTGCAGGAGACACAGCGGCAAGAAGGGGATTTTTTTGTGTTCTTGATCCTCATTGTTCGTTTGCACCACTTGCAAATCCCGATGATCCTGGAATGATCATGGATTTAGAAGAATTGAAAAGAAATTATTGTGATGTGTTTAATACATTTCTATCGACAAATGAATTGGCCAGACAAAATGGAACTTGGTTTCGCTTTCCGTTGAGAGATCATGAAATGGCATTGAATTCTCAGATTTGTCAGTCAACATACAAATCTGGAGAAATGGATATTTTACTTGACCAGATCGAAATTGATATTCAGGAAAGTCTGTTTTTCCTTATAAATGTAAGAAAAGTGAGCATTTCATGCATAAATAATGATTCTATACATCATGTCAAGAGTCAAGTTGAATTGCAGATAGAGGAAAGGTCTGGTCAACATTTAGAATTCAAAAATCAATTCCTAAGGTACAAGGATTTAATGAACTCCACTCAGTGTGATGTGCAGATGTATGCTATTGAAGAGTTTTCGTATTTTGTCAAAGTCATCAATGCGTCTTACGAAATATCTAAATGGTTAGTAGTTCAGACATTAGGTTTTGCTGATCCTGTAGAAACAGACTATTGTTTACCTTTCTCGATTCACCAGGATAAAATTCAATTCGTACCAAGAGGTGGTGTTGCTCTCAAAGTAAATTCTAACGCAAAACAAAGAGCATCAAAATCTAGAGCTTTTTGTCTATTGCCACTTCCAGTAGAAACCGGTTTAACCTGCCATGTCAATGGACAATTTGCTGTAGATATGTCAAGAAACAAATTATTAGGATCAGAATTTGAATTATCTGACGATCCACGTTGTTGGTGGAATTTGGAACTTATTCGACGGAACATAGCATATGCATACGCAGGGTGTATTAATATCGTAAAACAAGACCTGTTTTGTAATGATCAAAACTCAAAGAGTCAGTCGAAGATGAAGAAATTCTTTGAAGTCTTTCCGAGCTTTAATAATGTGCTTAGTTACTTCTGGCAAGAACTAGTTTTCAATGCATTTCTGTACATTAAGAAAAGAGGCTTAAGTGTTTTCCCTATATATTCTCCATTCTTAGCGGCAGAAAATCAAACACATGAGAACGAAGACGAATTATTGAACCTGATTTGGAAAAGCAGACATACTGGAGATCAACTACCAATTTTGATAGATAGTCTTTCGCAGTCGTTGGAAGACGAACGTGAAGTTAGAAGTGTTTTTGTCGATATTGGCATGAAACTTACTTGCACACCAACGTTTGTTCAAAGCAGTATTTCAAAAGCATGTTCTTTTTATCATAGCAGGGAACAAAGAGAAAGGAGAAGTGTCACCAGACCTTCGTCCTGTTATGTACACAACCCCAGCAGTTGTATATGTATTGATACCTTAACACCAAAATCGGCTATCGATTTCTTTAAATCTTACAATTCCGCTGCTAAAGATAAATTTAGAAAAGAGAAGATAACAAATAGTCATCAAATAAAAATATGTTTACAGTATTGTTTAAAAATGAAGGACTGGAGGCAACTTCACGGCGTTCCTCTGCTTCTGAGCAATGATGAATCGATTCTTTCAGAGATAAAAGATAAAAATGATTTATTTTTGTCAACATTTTGTGACTTATTGACAGGATCTCCAGAAAGATTTGTCCATGAGTCACTGATAGAAGATTTACTGCCTTATAAAGATCATTTCAGAGAACTGAACACGGTAGAACTTGGTTATTTGCTACCAGAATCGCTGAACCCCTTATTGTTTAGAACTGGTAGACCATGTGAATGGAACGAAGGGGATAGTTACTTATCAATAGAGTGGCTTCAGCGCTTTTGGGAATTCATAGAAACAAGTAATTGTATAGATAGGCTTGGTAACTGGTCTCTTTTGCCAGTTCTTATAAATCAAAGAACATATCTGCTACCTCTTGATATGTGTAAATACGCAATTGATCCTGAAAATTTCAAGAAAAACTTTGAATTGTTTCTGATATTAAAAGATGTTGGAATACCAGTAGTATATATAAAATCAACCTCGATACCGTCTTTTGTTGCAAATTTCGACGACAGAGACAAAATGTTGGACTGTATTTATTACTGGAAAAATAGTGTAAATAATACAGGAACACTGACAAAACAAAGGTGTCTGACTTTAGTTATGCATCTTGTCAATGATATAACAGCTAATGAAACCGATAAGTCGGACAAATTAAGGGAGCTCTCGTTGTTCATTTCAATCAATGATGAAATAATACCCCTTATTAAAAGTCGAATATTGGTAATTGATGATCAATCAAATGTACCAACAGAAGGTTTGGAACATCTTTTTGCCACTTTGAACTTATCAGTCATTAGATGTTTTCCTCAACTGTGGAAGCTGTATACACTTCTAGAATGTGATCATGTAGATGCAGCAACACTTTACGCTGAGCATATTCTACCAAACTTCCAAGGCCTACAAGAACAGTTTTATTTAGAACATTTGAATTATGTAAATATAAACCTGCTTGAGAAACCAAAGGTAGCAAATATCTTGAAGTCGGTGAATTTCATTAAAATCAACGAATATTTTACAAACGCAGAAAGCTTCTTTGATCCTGAACATTCACTTTTTTCTGTAATGTGTATGGAAACAGAATTTCCACCACCCCCATTTGATAGTGCGACTTGGAGGAGACTTTTACTTTGTGCTGGTATGCGAAGTAAAGTTTCAGAGAAGATACTACTGCAATTTGCAAATCGAGTTTCAAGTTCTGAGATAAATGTTGAGAAATGTCTTGTGCTACTGAAAGAAGCCGTAAATTTCTTAGACTTTGGAAGTGAACTCAGTGACAATTTCATGCAAAAAATTTCGACCATACCGTTTATACTAATAACACCGAATGAATCGGTATGCGAAGAGATACATCCTTCAGTGGGAACCGAAAAAAGATTAATTAGTTATTGCAATTCAGTTTCTTATGATAAACTGAAACTGACATGGACGGTTCAGGAAGTATTACCTGAGAATGCAATGCCTTCCACAAAAAACACAAGAACTCGCTTGCAGATTATTCAGGAACCACAATTCGATACTGTAATGGAACACACGCGAAACATCTGTTTCAAGCTTAGGTTATCGTGCCCAGATCATGACGAAAAAGATGTCATGGATGTTATGACTGACATATATGAATATTACAGAAATAAAAGTAATCCAACACTGAAGGATATTCCGTTAGTACATGTTTTTAAACACAAAATTTTTGCAAAAGTTGACCAAATTGTCACAAATTTATCTGAAAAAGAAGAAATCGTGCCATTTTTAGTGAAAGCCCCAGAGCAATATGGCCAATATTTTGAACTTTTTAGGACACTTGGTATGAACGACGAACCAACGACGAACACTTATTGTAAAGTTTTGAAAGAAATATACAACACTGTTGGACAACGTGTGCTTAGCCCAGTTGAACTTGGATACGCACAGAAAGCTCTCTGTGGACTAATGAAATCCCTACAAACATTTGAGGAATCTCTTGATAGTCTTCAGGTAGATGTCCTGTATTTACTTTCAGAAGAAAATCGTCTCCGTCCATCTACAGAATTACACTACGAAAGCCTCGAAATTCCTCGAGAAAGATTACAAGATATTCATCCGTCATGTTTCCTGGCTGATTTCAAATGTTTTGGCTTAAATGTTGCTCAGCTGCAGGATTTGTTTTCCTTTTTACCGGAGGAACATCGCCCAGTCTCTGTTACATCTATTTTTACCGAAGAAATTACGCAGGGTTTAACGACTAATAGCGATATTGCTTCCACGCTGCAGTATTGCCTGTCAAGCGATGCGTTCATCACATCTGTTTTGCGTTTGACACAGTATGATCAAATGTCACTGAAGAACAAATTTGAAACCAAAGACATGAAATCTATTTCTGCTAGACTTCGGCGATTACGTGTAGTAGCAGTGCGAGAACTGACAACCGTGCTTGTAAAGAAGAATATTAAACTTGCAAATACAAACGCAGAAAAAGAGTGTTTCTATGATGAATGGCGAGAAATTTTATACTTAGCCGACAAACAGATGGGCATAGATAATTGGCTGCAAGAATATGATGTTATACTTGAGAGGGCAATCAGAGTTATATGCAACGGAAAGTTTAGAACTGGTAGCTTGCTGAAAATTCTTTCACATGCTAATTCACAGCTCAGTACACTAAATGAAAGACTGTCTAATATTGCCATACCGGTATTACATGATGAACTGATAACCCGAATATGGTATCCACTTCCAGGTTCCTCCGTTCCACTTGAATTACATAAGTTTCTTACAAAACCGTCAAAACCATTAACTTTAAAAGATTATGCTGTGATAAAGTGGCGATATAGTTCTAAAGCCAACAGTCCAGATGATGAAACTGGAGTGTTGTATGAAAGCACTGACGGCGATAATATTCACGGAAGTCAAAATAGCAGTGATACCGACAGCCATAACAATACTTGCGTAAATAAAGAAGATGAAGATATCATATATTGTCGTCCAAACGACGAATGTGCTTTTGAATTGGGTGAAATAAGAATGGGACAAATAGAAAAAGACCACAGTACGCAATCTGTTTTTACATTTAAGTATGTCGTGGTGACAGAAATATTGCATGATGCAACAGGGAAGTTACTTTGCTACATGGTAAACGTTGGGGAAAGTATCGATGTCAAAGTTTATGCAAACGAAATCTTTGAGATTCAGACAGGAATACTTGGTAACAATACAGATGGTGAACAAACTGAAACGTCAGTTAATGATAATCCTGATTTTGATAGAGATGAAATAGATGGGCGTGACATAGTGTCATTGGCTAGGGATTTTCAGTTCTCTGGGAAACCAAACCCACAAAAGGAACTTGGAAAGATATGGCTTATTCAGGCTCAGTATGACTTGCGTACATGCCTTGTCACGCTTAAAGGAATTAACGAAAAGCCATTCAAAGGATACAACTGGGTTTGCATACAATCACAACAGGTAAGTAACTGGTTCCTCGGTACAAATAACATTTATATTGTTTTGTCCATAGCCAGATACTTTTGTTCTATTCTGTAACAGCTTCTTTTAGTTCACCTGTCAGAATGACCATATGAGCTATTGCTATCACACTGCGCCTGCCGTCCATCGTATGTAAATTTTTCGTGTCTTAATCTTCATCAAAACCACCGATCTGAAATTCAAGATGGCCACAACTGTGGGACAGTAAAGCCTATGCGAAATACATCTCTCAAATATCTTCGCAGACTGGGGTTTTGAATTCGAGTCTGACTCGAGGCGAGGTGTGCTCGACTCCAACCTTAATTGACAAAGATAACCAGTTTTCCTGCTGAAGTTCGGGGTTCTCAACTGGTATTCCTTCATACTCCCCCAGTAAAAATTGGACGCCACGATAGAGCAGAAAAATTTCTAAAAATGGCGTAAAAAGGTCATTCAGTGAATCAGTCAATCAATCATTGGATTATCCTATACGAAGTTTGTAATTTTTGTGCCGATCGGAAATCCAATATGGACGTTACCGCAGCACATTATTTAACATGGGACCCTACGGAAAGAACATTCTTCTTCTCTGAAACAATAGAGACAATTATACCAAAACTTTTTATAACTGATCATTGGATCGTCCCCTACCAAGTGTATAATTTTTATGCCGATCGGAAATCCTAGACGGCCACCACTACGGGACATAGTTGAATGTAACACCCTATGGCAAAACATTGAACGATCAGTTAATAATTAAACCAAAGTGAATGATCCTTGGATGGTAGTCTACCAAGATGGTAATTTTGGTACTTATTGGAAATCCAAGACGGCCATCACTGCATGACATAGTTTAACATAAGTCATTATGGAAAACATTCAAAGATCTAATTCTCAGAAACATTAGAGACAATTAAACCAAACCTGTTGATGATTGATTATTGGATAGTCCTCTACCAATTTTTTAATTTTCATTCTGTTCGAAAATCCAAGATAGCCACTACCACAAGTTTAGTTTAGTTAACATAGGACCCAATGGGAAGTAGATTTAAACATCTACTTCAGACATTCTGCTGCTCAGACATCTCTATTTCAGTGGAACTGTTTCTTGGAAGCATATATATCTTTGGATGGTCCTTTATAGAATTTGTATATAGCTGCCCCCGCATGAATACTTTAACACGATTAAACTATACTTGTTCATCAATGATCGTTGGATAAAAATTTCAGGATTGCAAAACTTTCGTGGGGCTGTTTGGGAAATTCGATGGGTGGGCGATGTAAGTTCAGGTGAGCCTCTAGTTAATATTTCATCATCATAAAGTAATGTCCTATTCTAAATGGTTGATCTAATAAGTGAATAATAAGTTTTTCAAGAGGTTTTAAAGTTCAAAAGTGTCTCATTTTATTGTAAGATATTGATACCCTTAGTCAAAATAGACCGCTTAAAGTTGCAGTTTCCTACCACCTCCTACATGCTCGTGACTTGGAATACACAAAACGTGCAAAGATTCACCTTGTACCTAACCAGGACAAGGCCTTCAACATCAAGTGAACTGAATTCATTCAGCATACATAATAAAAAGAATTTCTTGTAACTGGTATAGCAGATGATCCGTTTACAAATAAATATTGAAAATCAAAGGCAAAGACGAAAAAAATTAATTAAAAGCTTAGGTACAAGGTGAAACTTTGCACGTTTTGTGTATTTCAGGTCACGAGCGTGTAGAAGGTAACTAGGTAACTACAACTTTATTTTGACTAATTGTGCCAGATTTAGAATACATTTTTGTTGAGAAAAAACAGTAATGTAGTTTTAAATGCTAGTCTGCCTAATAACATGATAACAGCAAACATGATCAGAACATCCCACCAAACCAAAAATGTTATTTTGTTTCTTCACGCCAATAAATTGTGATGAATACAATATTTTTTGTAAATCTTTTAGTAATTCACCAAAAATAAAATTTAATTCTTTATGATTTCAACTAAATGTTGAAGGAAGTTAAGAGCTATCCTCTTTTTATACGGCCGCAAAAGTTTGCGGACGTATTATTTTATTGGCCTGTCGTCGTCATCCGTCGTTGTCGGTGTCTGTAGACAATTGGTTTCCGTGCTCTAACTTTTGTTCCTGAAGACAGACTCTTATAATATTTTAACACAATGTTTCTGACGCAAAATTCAGGTAAAATTCGATAATGGGGTTCTGGCCCCTACAGGTTTTGAAAAAAGGACCAAAAGGAGTTTTTGATTTTGGTATGTAGATTTTTTTATTTTTGATCATATTTTGAGTTTTTGTCATTGGATTCCTTTTGGCACGACCTTTCAGTAGTACTTAACAGATTTTTACATAAATCTTACCGTTTTCGAGATACGAGGGTCAAAGGGGCCAAACTATTTTTGCAAAATATAGTAATTTTACATTCTTTAACTGATTTTGATACAGTTTTATGTTGTAATACAAGGTAAGGTTGTAGTTGTGGTTCTGTCCTCTACTGATGTGAAAAGGGGCCGAAAGGGGTTTTAATATTTTTATGTAGGGATTTTTTATTTTTGGTTCAATTTTAATGCACTTTCTTTCCGTTGAATCTTTGTGGACATGAAAAATAAATGTATTGTGTCCACACCTCTTCTGGTATCCATTGATTGAAAAGTAGCCTTTTGTCAACTTGCCGCGGCTGTATCATGCTCCGTGGGCGGAGCGCTTTATTCTACTTTACAGTGCATTCTTTGCATTTCATTACTCAAGTTACCCACGTGTAGACGTAAATGGAAAACCGTTATTCATTTAACACCTGATATGAGCTTCTGAGTTCCTTAGATCTTTATATTACATGTTTCGCCCGCTGCCTGGTGATTAGGTAGACCTGCAATTAAGATATACATCTATTACCATGTTGAGAGAAGCATCATTACTGATTTTTATTGTATCACCG
>JAOXYI010078393.1:0-12399 GCA_028566495.1 Lithophaga antillarum | reverse complement strand
ACACACCATATAAAGGTGAAACTGACACTTAACACAGTTGACGACTACACCCTACAGTACATCTCTGAAGAATTATTGACGGGTATAATTATAATCAAGTCTGTGAATTACATTCCTGACATTATATAATACGAAAGGAAACTTTATTAAGCCCTTGTAATGAATTCTCTCAAGGGTTATTGGAGAAAAATTATTAGATAACAAGTTAATTAATATTCAATAATTCAAACGGATAAAAATCCAATTTATTTTACAAGTAGACTTACGAGAATTAGTCATGATCAAGTTTATCTTGCAAACGATGCAAAAACTTGTTTAATTATTTTCTTGAATTTAGAGAAATTTAATTTCGTAAATTGGACTGCAGGATTTTCCAGTTGTTTTAGATATTCAATATGTAGGTATTCTGCGTCTGCTTTTTCATTTTTGCATGCATTGGCCTGAAGCCTTTGTTGCAATGTGTATTAAGGAAATAAAGATATTTATGTAGAATAGCGAGTCTAAACTCGTTCTGAACCTGTCACCAAGACGTTTGCCATGCCATAGGAACTATCCTAATCGCAAGGAAAGAACCCGGCAAACAAAAACTCTGACATGATTAAGTAATTTCTCTATAGTTGTGGCGTCTTATAAGTAATTTCTCTACAGTTGTGGCGTCTTATAAAGTAGCAATACTTACATACGGTTTTCTGTGCCATCTTCCACATTAATATCTTCATTGTTAGCTTGTTGTTCTATATTAGTTTCTTTTCTATCACACGAACATTCAGCAGTGTTAGTTAAAGCCGTAGTCACATGTCTGTTAACAATGTTTAGTAAGGGTATAGCTGACAAACAATTAGCATTACTTCTTACAGGGTGGTTTGAACTACTGTGTACATCACTGTCTGTAATATCACATACATGACTTCCGGTTTCTGATTCACATGACTTTAAGTCACAAACATCATTTTCTGATATTTTTTGAATTGCAGAATCTCCATTAATGTCTTGAATAGGTGGATCAGATTCATTTGAGCTCCCAACACGATATTTTGATTTATTACTTTTGCGTCGATGGAACAGCTGTTTTAATTTTGAAATTGATGAGTTCCGACGCTTCGATGATGTACTTGCAGCACTTTTTCGTCCTGCCGACGGAAAGAACAAAGATTTACGTGGATATATTAATAAATGATTCAATGTCATATCACTTGATGGAGTACTTGATCTGGTTTCTTGCATTTTTTTGCGATCCTGCAGTACTTGTTTAAGCCTTTGTTCTGCATATGTTCGTATTATTTCCTGAAATTTTGAAAATATTATTACGAAAGTATTTCAGTAAATAAGTTTTTTTCTACAGAATATTTCGGGACGTAATAAATACAAGCGATTTTCCACTAGGTTAATGTAGACCTTTCAGAAATGCAAGATTTCATGTATGCTAAGTTTTGCTGCCTTCCATTCCCCTATGTCATAGACCACTATGTATCGTAAAAGTTTAAACCAGATATTTTTGTGACTATCTGAAAACGGTCGATTAATCAAGTTTCAAACTGAAGAAAACAATGTCAGAATACCGTAAAATTATTTTCATTTGAAAGACATTGTTCTCTTTCAACACAATACCTTGGAAATGTGAAATGATACACTGGAATGAAAAGTAATAGTTCAATACATAACACTTCAGGCAGTGATTGATAAAAGTTTTCTTCATTTTAGTTATTTTTCCTTTTTCTTAAGCTCAGTCAAACTGTTTACTTATCATATGCGTTTTTTTTTGTAGCGCTTTAATTTTCTATGGAAATATGTTTGCCTTGAAAAGGGCTACAAGAGCAGCTAACAAACACACAAAAAACGTAAACTGCATGCCATGCTAAGGATTGCAAGATCGCATACAAAGAAATTTAATTGCCTATTTGATTAGATCTTACTCTAAGACAGACAAGCTTTCTTTCAATGTCACACTCGTTACCTATACGAACTGTATCTTTTATCAATGCAGTTATTATTTACACTTTCTAAGGAATTTCGAACGATGGTTTCTTCTAACCTCTTCTTACCATACTCCACAAGAACACACTAATGAATATATAATTTTTGTTTAAAAAATTACGTGCAGTTATTGAATATTATAACACCATAATGAACCCCTAAAAAGGACCAGACGTAGCATTTTTGGTTGGAAAATAAGATTTACTGTTAAGTAGTTGCTTCAAGCCGCCTAGCACTCACTTTGGGTTATCATAATGGATTATGCTCATCATTGGAGGACAAAGTGACTGCAAGCCGAAACACAGCAACAAAAGCACTGTTCTGTTACACAAAGGTTTCACTTTACAAAGATGAGTTTTCTCTAGCATTCATTCACATTCGTGATTCTTCTTACACATTAATACACGAAATGTAATGGTATTTCTTGAAATGTTTGCTATGGCACGCTTTCAGGGATCTAGGTCTTATTTCGATTGAGGAGCTGTATAAAGCATTAATGAATTCATCAGTATAGATCACTACTCTCATATCTTAACGTTCTGGCTGCGAGCTGGGTATGGTGAATAGGTAATATAGTCCAGGTGGAAAAGAGGTCGTTAATTTCATTTCCTTTCTTAACCACCAAATCTGGTTGCAAAGAGTGAGATACAGAATTCAGTAAAAAGGGTATTTTTCATTGTTACATCACAAAGAATAGCTTTCTATCCTTCATATGTTAGAAATAATTAAGCCTTTGTATTCATTTAAATTTGTTACTAATCAATTTTTGTTGAATAAATTCATAACCGATCTAGTAGCTTTGTAATAAGCATTATGCATCTGTCTTTGTAATGTTTTGATATTAAAGACATGTTAGACGTCTTTTAATTTTATTCTGTGTATTTTTTATTACATTAGTGGATTGAATGTGTTAAGGACTGCAAATTACCTTTGCATCTGGATGATCTTTTAATGCTTCAAGTACGTCTTCTCGTGATAATACAAACAGTTCCGCGTAGCCTACTGACTTGACATCTGCTGTTCTCCTGATAAAAAAGGCAAAATACTGAAATTAATAAATGATTTGTGTGATGTTCTTTACCTGCTGTGTTCCAAATAAGCTGACTAAAAGGTCCACAGTTCAACAGTTAAACTTACAGAATGAACTTTGCATCTGTAAATGTTCCTCTACAAAACGCCCACTCAGATATATATCTATATCACTCTTGCTTGTACATTTAATGGACCTTTTTAGAAATGCAACAGCATTATAGAAACGTCATTGTTCTAAATGTTTCTGATTGACCTAATTTGCAATGGCGTTGAGAATGCGCATTAACGAGGACCGAAGTTAAATTTCTCAATAGGTCCATTATTAAGAGTAGAAAGAGACTATACCACTGATAATAGTATACGGAATTCGAACTAAGTAGTCTAACAAGGTTTGTCATGCTCTGTTTTAGTCACATGTTCTATATTATATTGTTTTAATCATAAAACCTGTCAAATTAACCTGATGGGGTTTTAACGTTATATATTGTGGCCTTTTAAGTGTCAAATTATTATGTTAGTATACCGAAGTCCCTTCAAATCTCACAAGTCCAATTATAGACAGACAGACCAGGTAGTCTAACTCATGCTCTGTATACGTCTACCGTTCTAATCGTGACGTTTTATGTATCAAAACCAGACACATCAAGCAGTCTAACTGGTTTTGAACTCTGTATGCATCAAACGTTCTATAGTGTGACGTTTTAAGTATCAAAATCAGTCAAACAAAGTAGCCTAACGGGGGTTGTCGTACTCTGCATACGTCAAACGTTCTATATCGTGGCGTTTGAAGTATTAAAACTAGTCAGATCAGTAGGCACACAGGGCTTTTATACTCCGTATAAGTCAATTGTTCTATATCGTAACGTACTTTTTGGTTTTAATGCTCCCAAACGTTTAAAATATTTGGTTTTCCAACATTTTTGGTCTCGAGCGTACCTGATGAAGGTTATTCCAGAAACACGTGTCGTGCGCACTGGAATTGGTATCATACGTTTATTTATATACTTATGATAAGATCCTTGTCATCCTATGCAAAATATTTTAACACTGTTAAATTAACCAACATTCTGCCTGGACAAACATACAATGAGGAGACCGAGAACGCTTCCGCATTCGCAAACATAAGGTAATGTAACCCTATGGAAATGAAAATGATAATTTCCAACTGATGATATTCTGTCAGTTTCAGTGCTGTTGTTTTTAACTTTTTTTCTATTTCTGTAATTCAGTGCGATTGTTCTTTATTGTACCAGATTAGTGGATCAACTCTGCAATGTTGACTTCATACGCCGGTGAGTGGCACTGGTATATTGCTACTCAGAAAAGGAAACTTTGCAGTTTCAAAATCGTAATCATCACTTTCGTCTTATAGTTTTGATTTTTACCGGCTTCCGTTGTCTATCGATATAAGTCTAAGACTTAGATATATTTCTAGTGTCCTTAATTTCTAGCTCATTGAAATGCATATGATATAAGTAGCCGTTAAAACAGAATGTTGTTAAATAACAAGACATTATCTATATAACGGGAGCTAACGTTTTCTCTAATGTTCTGTAAAAAGCACTGAATTAAGTATAATCATATGAATATCAGAAATAATCGACAAGGAATGGTACACTGTCTGCTGAAAAAACACATCTACAACTCAACAAATATGTTATATTAAACAAAAACCATCATCCTAACGACATCCATTTTAGAGTAGTTTTGTTACAGTAAGTCTGTCTCTCTTTTATGTAATGGATGTTTTCGTTC
This sequence comes from Lithophaga antillarum, assembly GCA_028566495.1. Classification (NCBI taxonomy): domain Eukaryota; kingdom Metazoa; phylum Mollusca; class Bivalvia; order Mytilida; family Mytilidae; genus Lithophaga; species Lithophaga antillarum. The sequence goes on along the minus strand of JAOXYI010078393.1, from coordinate 7,638 downwards.
ATATTATGCCATTTTTAAGATTTGAAAATGCTGTCTGGAGTGAGCCAGGATAAGGAGTGGAAAAAATACAGCTACAAACGAATAAGTTTAGAGACTGAAAAATCTTACAGTTTTCGAAGAAGGATAAATGAAAGATTTATTTCATGACAACTGAATATATAAGGAAAAAGGTTAATAACATAATTTGTTGAAGCATAAGGCAACTGAGAAAATTAAATGTCAACCGAAAACACTATTGCACGAGAAAAAGCATGTAGATATTATTAACTTTTTTTCTTAAACAGTTTCAGTCACAGAACGCTCTGATAGATGATAACTGTCTCAAATGAACAGTTGAAAAGAGATATAAAGAGGAAAACCATTTCCGAATCTACAACCCGGTAGTTCATAGAAGCACACACAAATATGCAGTATTCAGTTTGATTATTACTTTGGCGATTAGAGTACGGAATGTTATTGTCTCAACTATGAAGCACTTCATTAAAATAAAGCTTATTAAATCTTATTGGAATTCTTTTTTCTTTCTTTGAAAATAAATTGCATGGATAATGTCAATGGTGGCTACAGTATGTTTGGAAACATTTCAACACTTTTTGGTTTGTTTTGTTCTTTTCATTTACTTCGGTTTAACGATATAATCTTTTCAGCGATTTCATAATAATCAACTTTAAGGATGAAAGAAGCCGGAATGTCCAGAAAAAAATCCCGGTAGTGTCTTATATGTTTTGTACGACCAAGTGTCTCCCTGAAAGACAGTGGAATAAGAAATTTACGTAGAGTCTTCACAGTTGTCGAATAGTTTGTAAACACTTTAAAAAAATGGAAAACACCTACTGCAAACAAAAATTCGTACTTCTGAAATGCTGTTTTTCTGGTACATATGAGAAAATGCGTACTAGATATAAAAATACAATACGCTATATTTTGTAAAACGTCACATCTGGCGTCTACAGGCTATGAGACATAACACGATACCTGGAGACAAACTGTACATCTGAAGACATTTATCGTTGCCCGGCGTATATGATATATGTTTTATCCACTATCGTAAATTAGTAATGGTAAATCATTCTGAAAAAGTTATAACGTATCGTTCATCGCATGATACACAACTTCTCATTTATGGCTTTTGGAAATGTGTGTATATCGTTTCGTTCATGGTGTGTTTAGCGTTCGTACATCGTGCATAGATCGTACTTTTTTGCTAACTTTATTCATTCCAGGCACCGTATCAGTTGTTACCTTCTCCGCCAAGTCACGTAAAATTTAAGAGCGCATTCGGCACAATTACATGTTCAGCTATACAAGAGAGGTAAACAATCTACAATCTATTGAATATGCTATGGGTGCAAATAGTCACCAATTGTTAGTCAACATCTGTAAGACTCAAATCGTATTCAGTTCTTAAAAGAAGAACTTATCTGACGAACAGAGACAGTAAATTTATATAAAAGCTTTGATCAAGAAAATCAAAACTGCTGTATGATTTGTAAAACACAAGATAAATTTAAAGTGCAAAGAGTAAATAAAACACTTTTATTCTATTTTGGACTCGATGGATTAATTTGTCCTCTTCTCAATAATATTATTTAACCGATTGGTAATGCTGAAATCTGTATATAAATAACACGTAAATGACGTTCAAAGTTTTATTAAAGTAATCTAATGGACAAGAAATTTTAGCTATTACATTTGCTACTTTTACAATAGTTTAACTTACTCATGTGAAAATATCAAAAGTTAATGTTCTACTTAAGGCCAGATAAAGGATCAAAAGTTTAACATTCAACTGAAGATCACTCACCTGCCCCAGGATGCCTATGATGTTACCAGCTAATATTGTTACTAGGTAATATTATTTTAATTTCATTCCAAAGTAACTAGAAATATTTTTGTTACAAACATTTCTCTTTAATTATAGGATGAACAAAAGCTAAAATGCAGCAGAGATACACTAAATTGGTTAATTCAATGCAACTGAATGAGACCTAACGATACTTTAAACAAATTATCCTTTATATTATGGAGACTAGTTTTATCGGTGGTAGAAGCCGAAGTGCTCGGAGAGAATTATCGACCTTCGACAAATAACTGGTAACCTTTATCACTGAAGGCACTAGTCGAATGCACCGTCCTTTATGTATTAATCCAGATTAGGCGTAAACAGACACCTTAGAGGCTACATTGAACTGTTCATCTAGACTTAGCCAGGCCTATCGCTGAATTCAATAATATTTTTGCGACAAAAACTGAACGGTATATATCATGATATAGATCAAATTGCTAACATATAGATAATCGTTAGATACTGCTTAATTCAAATAACCACATATCATTAGTTAAGTCAATGAAATTATCGCAATAACAAAATTGTTCTATTGCACTTTATTGTTTTAACCATTCATTGTATGAAGTAAAATATGGAAAGAATAATGATCAATAAGTAAACAAATAAATACATAAATACACAAATGAATAAAATATAATAAAATCATAAACAAGTCCAACATATTAACAGCAACATTAAAATACCAAGAAAACATGAACACTAACTGTAAAGATATATTTTACATTTACATCTTAACACCAATTCTCTGTAAGGACCAAAAAAATCAACGTACTGGTCTGGTACGCATGATTTTAGATTTTCTAGATATTTTGTCTACACATTAGGTTTGATCTTAAATACACATAAAAATTTAAATAACACTCAAAAATTCTTCCATTGCCATGGTAACCGGTTTTCAAATTTTGACCAAAAAATCTGCATGTTCTGTCAATTGAAAATGCTAAATTTTCAGTATTTTACCCCCCAGAATGCCAAAAACCTGGAAGTTCTTAATTATTCTTACATATATATAATGTTTAGCATTATATTGTTTGTTAATTTACTATAAATGAAAAAGTTTTAATTTTGAGTAATTTTTCGTATGATATACTGGAAACTGACCTAAATTTCCAAAATTTCAAACAGACAGCAAAGCAAAATTTCAACAGATTTTAGAGGCCTACAGAAACAAAAATTCACCTGTTCAACAGAACCTGTATACTGTATGTGATAAACCATAATGTGAAAACTTGGGCCAGAAAAATTACTGGGGTAGAACCTTACTTTTTTTGGCACCATGCCAAAAAATGTAAAATCAACAAATTTTTCACAGTTTTTGTCTCTGAATGTCTTCAATGGACTAAAACAGGACACCATGCACACCTCCTGTTCTTCCTAATGGACTTGTTTTTAAACGCTAAGAAGTATTAAAAGGATGAAGAATGTTCCCATCAAAATATTTGTAGTTTAATCCCACGCACAGCGATGAGAGGGGATATAGTAATAGGCTCCATCTGTCTGTTTGTCCATCCATTCGTTACATTTCTTGTTTATGCGATAACTTGGGTAAACATTGTTATATTTCAATAATTTTTTATGTGTAGCTTACAATTATCAATATCATGGATGAGTTCTTATATGGAAATATTTGATGGCACGGTTTTGGGGAAAATCTTAGTTTTTTGTTGAAAATTTGTGGATTTTGAGAATTGAGTATTGTTTACCCAATAACTTAAGTAAACATAGTTAAATTTCAATAATTTTTTCCATGTAGCTTACAATTATCAATATCTTGGATGAGTTCTTACATGAAAATATTTGATTACACGGTTTTGCGGAAAACCTTAGTTTTTTGTTGAAAATTCATGTATTTTGAGAATGGAGTCTTGTTACACGATAACTTAAGTAAGCATTGTTATATTTGTTATATTTCAGTAAATTTTTGCATGTAGCTTACAATTATCAATATCGTGGATGATTTCTTATACAAAAATATTTGTTGTCATATATGGTTTTCGAGAAAATCTTAGTTTTTCGTTGTTGAAAATTCATGAATTTTGAGAATTGAATCTTGTTTACATGAAAACTTGAGTAAACATTTTTATATTTCAGTAAGTTTTTGCATGTAGCTTAAAATTATCAATATCTTGGATGAGTTTTTATATGGAAATATTTTATGATTTTTGGGAAAATTTAAGTTTTTTCTTGAAAATTGATGGAAGTTTAGAATTGACTCTTGTTTACGAGATAACTTGAGTAAACGTTGTAATATATATTTGATTTCTGTACCTTACAAGTGCGGGGGGGGGGATATATCGTGCAGTCATGCGCTAGGCAGTTCTTTTATTTTCCGAAGTAGATGACTGGTAAGCACTGGCCGAGAACTGAAGTTACCTTAACATGTGTTCTTAAAAAATCTGATAGACCATGCCAGGTGGAAACAATACTAAAATAAAACAATACAAATCAACACAAAACAATGACTGTAAATTAAAACTCCATTTGCACCCCCTAAAACACTAGGCTTCAGAAGGATAAGCATGTCCTACTGAAAAAGGGCAACACATGCCATATGGTAAAAGTCCATTTATAAGCCATAAATGCTCTGAACATTTTTTTATATTTAAAATATGCCTGGACGTAGCAGAAACATTAAATTTATGTAGTAGGGTTTCACTTCCCTAATCCTGAATCTCTTTGGTGCCATTAATTTTACCTTGAGGTCTACCGATCCTTCCAATTTTGCACAAGTAACTGTATGCCATATCCATATCTTCAAATGTTTTCAAGTTATTTTCAAGGCTATACTGCATCTAAAAGCAATATTCTGAAACCATTACACCCTTGTGACTTGCAAGTGTTTAACAATAAGACAAAAAATTCAGAATAAAACTTTATGCTATCAAGTTAGAGACCTTTTACAATGTAACCTGGTCATTAATATGCATTTATGTCAGATACAATTATGATCAATTCAATTAAGTAGACTTTTAACCAAATTAGATAAGAGCACAGAATTCAGGTCAAGATGCTTCAAATGTTCCATAAATGTGTTGTACTAGTATACAAGAGGATTGTTGTGGTGAATCTAAGCACAAAACATAATGTAATATTACTGATATATCACATTTGTGTTACTGAGAATAGACCTAAGTGCAGAAACTTAAACAGGGGTAAAATGTAATGATGAACAATAACTTTTCTGGCAGACATAAAAAAAAATGGTTGTTTAGAAAATCTTAGCCTAAAGTTGACTACATGTACACATTTTCAATAAAAAATAAACATATGGAGCAGTCGGAAATGACAGCTAATTCCCTCGCCCACTACTTTGACATGTAGTGTCCAAGATGAAGACCTAATACAAAACTTGGTCAGTTACTCATGTAGATCAAGGTGACCCAAACTTCATCTAAATCTTCATTACTCTAAAGGATGAATGTATTCACCAAGTAACATTGATGTATGATTTGTAGTATCGTAAAGTAAACTATATTGCAAAACTGAACCAGAGTCACTCATGCGTAAAGGTAAGTCAATATGACCCAAATGTCATCTGAATCTTTGTTCCTGCGCAAGACACTCATATTGACCAAATGGCATTGACCTGTGACTTGTAGTATCCTAGAAGTAAACTATAATGCAAAACTTAACCAGAGTCATTCATGCATAAAATGTAGTTCAAGGTGACCAAACTACCATCTGGATCTTCATTACTCTGCAGGTTGAATGTACTGACCAAGTAACATTGATGTAGGACTTGTAGTATCACAGAGGTAAAGTGTAACACAAAACTTAATCTAAGTCACTCATGCATTTTGCTACATATCAACGCACAGGTGCTTCTGTACAACTTTGATACAGTCAAAATGAATAAAGATATTTATTCTCCCGAGACAGACTGGGGTATATAGGAATCTGTTTGTATGCCTGTCTGTCTGACTCTGTTCGAAGAACTTGACAACGCAGTTCTTATTGTGTACCCTGTTAGATTTCCATAAAAAATTGGCCAGACCGTAATATGCAAATATGCAAGAAACAAGGACATTCCAATCTATTTGAGTTTTGCAAGACTTACGGAAGTTTGACACTAGAATAGTTTTGATATGAGGAAAACGCTGGCCATAGTGTAGAAAAGGAAACAACCCTAGTTAGCTGATATACTGTAAAACAGTTCATACTGTAAAATGGTTGCAGAGATACACAAATCTCCGGTTCATTCAGGTTTGGAAGAGTTAATGACTCTGGCATTTAAAACATTTGATTCTATGGACTATGAATGTTATGAAGACAAATACTCCAGTGTACACAGTCGGATTTCCTTGAAAATTGACACAATACAATACCATGAAATGCACGTTTCGAACAACCAAATATATTTTGCTATGCTAGGTTTTGCAGGAGTTACAGCTCTTGGATTTAGTATATCTGATGCTATGAAACCTAAATTGTATGATTTCATTGAAAGTTAACTCAGTAGAAGAACTTGACCAACTGATACGATGAAGATTTTTTGTGTTTTGATCTGTTGAGCTAAAATTATCTCTTTGACCTTTGACAATACATAATGCTCTGGAGTATGAACCAATTCAGAGAAACCCCTCTTATGTATCTTGTACGATTTCCTGAAATTGACACGGTGCAAATATGTATATATGCAGCAGGCCGGAGGGTTGCTATCTGTTGAGGCTGCCAACAGTAATGGGACTTGATGCTTTGAATTTTTTGTGCAGTAAAAAAATGTATAAAATATGAACGTTGAAAATATACAACGTTCCGAACAATGGTTGTTATTTACACCAATGAGGTAATACACATGTACATAACTTGTTACAGCTAAGATTAAGATCGAGAATTATTGCACACGTGGATTTATTTCCGCTCTACGGACAGATCTCTAGTTTGTTCTGTTTATTCGACATGTGCACTAATAAAAATGTTTCGTCAATTTTGCCGACATTATATTTTGCGAAGAATAAACCAGTAATTATAAGTACTCAAGAATGACTACATTCTTCAATTCGATGCTAACTAAGTTCTGAAGAACTGGTCGAATCGAAATTTGCAGGCTAATTACATAGACAAATAATTGATAATCCGTACTGAAATCAATTTTCCTAGTGAATAAAATAATACATTAAGGTGAATATAAGGTATACAAGCAAACTCAAAATTATCTTCTTATTAAGAGAGCTTACGTCAGTTGATCTCAAAACTTAATCTTATATAAATTATGAAAACTTGCTAATGTGTCATTTGCTATATCTTCAATATCAGATGTAACACAATTCTATTATGTTTCAAACAGAAGAAAACGTTCTTTGACACATTTTGAACGTCTACATTATGTATATATCTGAACAAACCATTTTTTCACAGTCAATAATTTAAGTGATGATAACTGTTTACTAAAGTAGCAATAATCGTTTTTATCATATTTTGATACATTTCTAAAGTCTGATCAATGTCAGCTATGTACAGTTGATATCAGTTCTTAGTTGCATGATACGCCGACATCCTCACCATGAACACATTTATGCATCCCCCATCCAAGGTGTGCACACATTTTCAAAGTTGCCTCGGATCCAGTACAATTCACATCATCTATCCATATTTGTTCAGTTCCACCACCCGCCGTGTAAAAGGTTCCACTGCGTCTACAAACAAAGAGAGGTTTTAATCTAAAATATGCATCATGCATGTTGTTACGACCTGACAAATAAGAATCTGTCGTGGTCTAACACAAATAAAAATAAATAGGTTTAAAAATAAGTATCTCACGTAACTGAACTCTCAAACAACTTTCTCAC
>JAOXYI010078283.1:0-12399 GCA_028566495.1 Lithophaga antillarum | reverse complement strand
AGTCAAAATCAAAAGGTACCTTGTCTTACTGGACCTTAACATTGTGTAAAAATTTCGTAAAGATTTGTCACAGCAAACTTGAGTTTTTGCGATAATATGAAAAATTGCCCATATTTTCACTATCAAAGTCCCATAACTCTGGAATGACAATTTTGAAAATTATCAAAATCGAAAGGTATCTTGTCTTATTGGACCTAAACATTGCGTAAAAATTTCGTAAAGATTCGTCACAGCAAACTCAAGTTATTGTGAGACATATGAAAAATTGCCCCTATTTTGAAAGTTCCATAACTCCAGAACGACAATTCTGAAAATTGTCAAAATCGAAAGGTACTTAGTGTTCATGAAACTAAACACTGTGTTTAAATTTCGTAAAGATCTGTCAAGGCATTCTCAAGTTATTGCAAGACGTGCTCGGACGGACGGATGGATGGACAGATGGACATTGGTATACCATAATACGGCCCGTCTTCGATGGGCGTATAAAAAAAAATTATTGATCGTCCTTGGAGACATACGTCACCTATCCCCTCTACACCTTATAGACAAAGTTGAAATAGGAGCATAACTCACAAAACAAGAAAATTAATCTACCAGAAAGACAGCAAACTGGGTTTTCCTGTTTAGTATTAACCCAGAAATTATTTTGTGTACTAGCAGCCATGTTAAATAAAGCAGAAATGCTGAACTACTGTAGTGTGAAATGTAGGATCTTCATTTGACATGTATATCAGCTATCCTCATTACAACTAATGTGACAAAGTCAAAATGGGAGTACAACTCATACAATAAGAAAATTCAGCTGTCAGAAAGACAGCAAACTGGGTTTTCCTGTTTAATATTAGCTCAGAAATTAAATCATGTATTGGCAGCATTGTTTGTTCTGTCCTGGTGGCCATTTTGACATAATAGAACTTTGAAAAATTGGAAATCTTAGTATTTTATGACTATTAAAATAATCCTCAAATTTCATTAAGATATCTTGAGTGGTCACTGAAATACAGGTTACCCCAGAAACTTAACACAGTACTGGCAGCCAATTTTGTTTCAAATCCTCGCAGCCATATTTGATACTGTAAAATTTTGAAAAGTAGGGAATTTCAGTATTTTATGATAAGTAAAATTAACCTTAAGTTTCATTAAGATATCTTGAGTGGTTGTTGAGAAAATGGTTACCCTAGAAAGTTAATGAAGTACTGGCACCCATGTTTGTTCCAAGTCCTGGTGGCCATATCTGACATCCAAGAATTTCGAAAGTTGGAAATCTTAGTATTAAATGAAAATAAATATTCCTCAAGTTTCATTAAACTATGTTGAGCAGTTGTTGAGATACATATTATCCCAGAAAGTTAACGCAGTATTGGCAGCCATGTATGTTTCAAGTCCTGGCAGCCATATTTGATATCATACAGTTTTGAAAAGTTGTGAATCTTAGCATTTTATGATGAGTAAAATAATCCTCAAGTGTCATTAAGATATGCTGAGTGGTTGCTGAGATACAGGTTACCACAGAAAATTAACATAAGGCCTGTCTACCCATCCACCTGTCTGTCCTACAGACATCACCAAACCAAGAACCAGACTTTTGTGCTGGAAAATTCAATTAAAAAAAAAATGGAAGAAAACATATATCAAAGTGCACAGTAAGTATCAATATGTGCTAAAAAAAATTGTTAAAAGTTTGATTCAAATCCATGTACAATCAAACTTCGGTAGCTTGAACTTGATTGGCTTGAACACAATACATTTTTGGAACCACTTTTTCAGTCCCACCAATTATTTTTGAATATATGTATTACTTTCAACCAAAAACTCCAACTCTCAAAAAGAACTGAAACTAATTTTAATGGTCTCCTTGAGGTCCGAGTTACCAAGTTTGACGAGAGTGGTTTAGGCCTGTGTTATAGATAAGGTGACATGTAATGCAGAACGATGACTATGACACACATAATGATCCCTTACATGTTATACAGTCAATTATTCTAAGTGAAACATTCAATCATGTCCATCAGTATTGTTTGTTTCTTTACCAAACTTATAAACTCATCAAAATATACTGCATATGAAGCTATAAGATTGTAAAAAAGACTCTAATAGCTTCATATGCAGCTATTAGATTCCTTTTTACAATCTTATAGCTTCATATGCAGTATATGAAGCTATAAGATTGTAAAAAAGAATCTAAGATGACTGACGATCAAGTCCTTTTCATAATACACTGTGAAATCCTTTTTATTCATGGAGTATCAATTTTTGTGGATTCTGTGGTTCATTCAATCCACGAAATTTAAATCCCAATAAAATATAAATTCTAAATAGAACTGTAAAGACAAACCTCAAAGTCCACTAAATTAAGAACGCACAAACCAGCAAATTATCCTGAAATCACAAAAATTGCTACACAAAAAATTAGGGTACTATTAAAGTAAAATAAAATGGTTTAAAATACTTTTCCAACAGTCTTACCTTTCCCTCCATTTTAGCCCACAAATCCCATAATGCATTAACAATAGCTGCTGTTGCTAGATGTGTCACACCTTTTTCTGGACCTAGCTGAAATTCAACAAAATACATGTAAAAGATACACAAGTTGTAATAAAGGATTGTGTTTGATTACAATGCCAAATGCATTAATACCTGAAAGTTACCTGTTTTGTGACTTAAGATGAGGCCCAGGCTTGGCTGAAAGCCGTGAAAAATTTTGCCATAACTGTGTCCATTGTACATAAACTTCTTATATTTTGATCTTCTTCTTCTGAAGCACTTGGCCAATTTGAACTAAACTTTGCAAGGGTGGTCTCTTTTCAAAACTGTGTCCAAAGACACTCCACTCCCCGCCTTTCAAGATGGCTGCCATAACCTCTGATTGGTCTAAAATCAGAAAAGGTTTAAAACTCTTCTTCATTAGAATCACTAATCAAATGGAACCAATTTTGGTTGTTGTAGTCCCTGAGTGGTCCAATGAGGCAATTGAAACCAAACTTGGTACACACGGTCCTAGGGTGGCCCTCTTTCAAAATTGGGTTGGATGACTGGGTTTATGCAAATAAACTGTAATACTAGAGTAAATTTATTCAAAATTTTCTTCTTAAGAACCAGCATTCAACTGCAATATTTTGCATGAAGTATCATGGTGATATAGAAAAGTAAATTTATATATGATTACAGGCCCTAGGGTCCATGAAGTCCAGTTTGAAAGGGGGAAATATTCAAAAATCTTGTTCTTCAGTATCAGAAATTTTCACAAATGAAGGCCCTAGGTCAATGAGATCCAAGTGCCTGGGTTCAAAATTTACATTAGCTTCAATGGAAAAACCTTCATAAATCTTTTTTTTATCAGCAGATAAAACTCAGTAACTTTGTATAAGTATTGTGACACTGAGAATCAGTTATAAACAACTGAAGGCCAAAGTGTCCACAAAATCAAAAGCCAAGAGGATCCAAATTTCAACATATGCTTCAGTGGGAAAACCTTAAAAATTATCAGGCTTTAGAATTAACAATAGAAATGCAATAATATTTGGCGTCAAACATAATTGTTAAGTTAATGTTCAAATTTAAACTAGAAATTGTGTCTGTAAGACATGGATCCTCCTGCCTTATCCAAGAGGTATCCACCAATAAAGTTTCACTGCTATATTATGTTTAGTATCCAAGAAATAGACCTAAATGCAAAACTTAAACCAGATTCACTCAAGTATAAATGTAGGTCATGGTGACCCAATTGATGTATAACTGTTCAGTACTATTCAAGATGTATCTCATTATGAAGTTTCAGTGCTACATTCTGTTTACTACACAAGAAATGGACCTAAATGCAAAATTTAACCAGAGTAACTCAAGCCTAAAATGTACATCATGGTGACCCAGTTGTTGTAGGTTGTTCAGCACTTCCCAAGATGTATCCACTTATGAAGTTTCATTGCTACATTTTATTTAGGATCCAAGAAATGGATCTAAATGCAAACTTAACCAGAGTCACTCAAGCATAAAGTGTAGGTCATGGTGACCTAACTGTTGTACATGTACAACTGTTCAGTACAACCAAAGATTTATCCACTGATGAAGTTTCATTGATATGTTTAGTATTCAAGAAATGGACCTAAACTCAAAACTTAACCAGTTTAGTCATATGGATCAACTGACAAGGGTAACGCAAACTCTTTCACATTCGTGGTGGGGGCATAAAAATTCTCAGCAATAGTGCCAGGGTCAGAACAATATTATGTCATGTATTTTCTTGTGGTTTACAGTAACTTTGACTTATTTAAGCTGTCAATGAAAAAGAAATCAGAATTAAGTTCTGTATCATATGTAGATAAGCATAAACCCTACTAAACTTTTTTTTAAACAAATTAGGCTTATCTGAGGTACATGTATTAAAAATGAAATTCAAGACATAGACAACCAGCTGCAAAGTATAGTAACATCTACCATTCATAGTAATTAATATTTTGAATTTCTGGGACCTTATTCACAAAGCATCCATTAAGTTACTGCATCCGTAAACTTTGCTAAAAAGTTCCGGAACGTCAAATTTCGTATTCACGAAAGCTCCGTAAATTCCGCACCCGTAAACGTTGCGGAATATCTCCGTAAATTACGGAAGAAAATTACGGGACGTCTGGACGTTGCGGAAACGGGCACTTGCAATTAATATCCATTTTCATCAAACTGCGTCACTTACTTTTTAATGATATAATTGGAAACAGGTGTTTGATTACAGAATCTAAGTATGATAAATTATTAAGCAATGATATATTTCCCATTTTGACTGCGTTCCTGTGGAAATATAAAGATTTAACTTCATCATATCTGTAAAATGTAGAATTTGTATATTTCCAGATGAGATGTCAATTTTTATATGGCGTTTAGCAACTATGTTCGATTGGTGCATCAAAAACCAAATTCACGACTTTAAAGCCTGTTCTCGTTTCTTCGATCACGGATTTGTGGATCTCGTGTATATATTTTTTTTTAATTTCTGCATTAATTTAAAATTATATAATATTTTTCAGGTAAAAAAACAAGATTACTTCTTAATGCAGCCATCGTTTATTGCAAAATTTGAAAAGCATAATTTTAAATTTTCCATATTTATGTATGTTTCAACTACAATTATTTTGATTTACTTGTTCCCAGTACATCGTTTAAACACGCAGGGCATTCTAAATAATTTTGCTTTTAATTAAATTGGACATGTCTCCTGTTTGTCGGCTTAAGACGAAATTTTTTTTAAAAGGCGTTTTCAGCTGAAACAATACCCAGAAACGCTAGAAATTTGATCAGAATTTTAAGACAAAATTAGATAGACTTTTTTATATTTTCAAAACCGTAGAATGTTAATTTTCTGGAGTCCAATCCATCCAGTCCAATTCAGGACACCCAGATAATACCATGTCAAAGAAAAATATGCGCTCTACATTGCGGCAGCATATCGACAACAGAAAATCTTCGGCAAATAAGAGAAAAATTTCGGTATACATTCTGAAAGTTAACAAAAAATATGTTGATATACTACTGAAGATCTCGTCAATAGCAATTTGGTGAAACAAAATGCATAAAAACTAAAACTTCTGTATACCCAGCGAATAGGCAAAATTTGGCCCCTTTAACCACTTTTATTTCTAAAGCAGTAAGAAATCGAGTAAATCGACGGAAAAATACTGAAAGGTTTTACCAAGAGGAATTCAATAAATAAAATGCATCAAATTCAAATGGAAAATACCGGTAACTAATTCTTTGTTTCAAGCGAAGAAACCAAATGTGACCATTTTTATCCCTTTTATCTCGAAAACAGTAAAAGATGAAGAAACTTTTTACAACTTACTTACCAACTTTTGCAATGACAAATTCATTTTAAAACTCCATTAGATTCGATTGAAATATTAAACTATTAAAAAAGATTTAAGTTGGACTCTTTTTGATTCCTTTATTTAGAAATCTACAAGAGATAGAAAGAATCTCATAGTACACCCCAGAAAGCTCTGACATGGGAATTATTAAAAAAAATGGATCAAAATAGGAAAAATAACTGAGAAATGGAGCTAATCACGAAAAATTGACACAGATTTAATCTGTTGATCATAAAAAAAATAAGGACAAGGTCAAGTGACATGTGTCAAGACGACATTCATATCCCCCGATAAATGTACGGGCCAAATATTGTTGCTCTATGTTTTACAGTTACTCATAAATCTACTCCTCTTCTCAAGTCAAGGGTTTCTGAGTCCACGTCGCTCCTCACGTGGGAACAAAGACGACTCAGAAACTCTTGACTATGGAACCTAATCACAAAAACTTGATGGTATGTTAGCACCGTCGCCACTAGAAAAAGCATGCCTATGCTTCGTTTCCGTAACTCGTCACAGGCGCAGATGACATTTTAAACGCACGTCCTTTCATTGGATTTGCTTAAGAAAATAGTTAATTCGTCATACGAGATAAAAACAAACATTTTCATACTGTGCAGCGAATTACGGAGCCCGGCAGGGGATATGAAATATACACATACTATTTCGTTCGTACGAAATAATATTTCGTTCCCACGAAATATTGTCTCGAACTTCTTCCATGCATTCAGCTTGTAGAAGCCCCAAATCACAGCGAGCGAATTTAATCATATTTCAAGGACGTGTTTTTTTTCAAATTATCGAACACTATAGCATCAAGTTGCCATTAGGAATTTGTGGAATTTATTTGTACAGTACAAGATTTTTGAAATGAAAAAAACAGCAGTAAAGTCAATGTTTTTTTTTCTTTATAGGACACCGGCGGAGATAGCTGGATTTCTGGATGATAATTTTTCTACTAGTGGATCGATTTGCTTATTTTTGCTCTTAATTTCGTTTGATTTTGATGTTTTTCCATTCAACAAATTCCTAATAAATATTAATCACCTTTCTGGAGTATAACGGATTTTTTGTTTCTTTTACCGTTTCCGAAATAATGGGGCCAAAAAGGGCCGAATTCATAATTTCAACTGTTTTGTTTTTCATCCGAATCATGATGCGCTTTTTTTGCAAAATAGTTATTTCTATCAGTAGTAAATGGGAAGTTTAAAAGATTTCACTCAGCTTTTACGGTCTTTTGAGATAAAAAGGGATGTATTCACAAAATTTCACCATTTGGCAGGAGCACAGATTTATTTTTCCATCCAATTCTTCAAGAAGAGAGCTTTCAGAAGTACATGTATGACGCCAGATTCTTTCTGGGGTCAGAATGGGTCTAAAAAGCAAAATGTCTTGTTTTTTTCCAGATGTGTAAAATCTTTATTTTTCATCTGGTTATAAGGGATCAATAGAGATCAATCGGATCAAACTTTTGTGGTTTTCTTTCCATGTACAGGTTTACTTAAAAAGAATTCCTCTTGAAATGATTTTTTTTTGCAGGTTAACAAAAACAGACTGTTATATCCACAAAATAAAAAGAAAGTTGGTTGGTTTTATGGAACGCCAGGGCTGCCTTATGTTGAGATTTTTCTTTATACCTGGTGCTTTCATCTTTACATGTGGTGCTTTCTTCTTTATATGTGGTGCTTTCGTTTTTATACATGTACATGTATGTGGTGCTTTCATCTTTACATGTGGTGCTTTTAACTTTATATGTGGTGCTTTCGTGTTTACATGTATATGTGGTGCTTTTATCTCTGTATGTGATAGTTCCAATGAAACTTTATTCATGATACTTTCAACTTTATATGTGGTGCTTTCTCCATTATATGATGGTGGTCTAAATTTTTTGGATCTCCTCGGGTGTTTTTAAGTGGGGTAATTTTCACCTGAGTTATTTCACTGAATACATTTGGATTATACAGTGAAATACGCAACACAATAACAGCTCATCGGATGCCTTCATGACAAGTGGTTCATTTGATTCCATTTTCTTTTCTAGCACGCCCACTCAGACATGTGTGTGTGTGGAGTGGGGGGTCGGGGCGGCGACTACATTAGCCCCCTCCCCCGGCTACCGCATCGCAGTTGTGCAAGGTTTTGGGCTAGTTTGTATATCCGTCTATTCTTGCTTCTAGAATGAAACATTATTTTAAAAAATGACTGTTTTTATTGTTATTAGCAGACGACAGACTAATTTAAGCAAAAAATCTGGAATTTTTAATAAATTTTTTGTTGTTTTTCACTTATTTTGACTTGGTCAATTTTTAGGGCATAGTGTATGGACTAGTTTTCATAAAAATAAACGGTATGCACTGAAAAAGACTTCGGTCTAAGTTATCCGAGTTCGAAACACAGTATAGCGCCCGAGGGAATCCTAGAAATTTTTACCACCATCATATAAAGACGAAATCACCACATATAGTATTAGAAGCACCACGTATAAAAATGAAAGCACCACATATAATTAAAAATCTCAACATTAGGCAGTCCTGGCATGTTAAGCATATTACTGGTCCAATATAAGTTTTAACATGTGTGCACTTATCAGATTTTCACGCTCGACTTCTTACGATCGTATCAATCTGCCGCCAGGCGTATACTTCATGGGAACGAAATAATTATTTCGATGGAACGAAATAATTATTTCTTGTGAACGAAATAATATTTCGTGCGAACAAATTATTATTTCGTGGTAACGAAATAATATAACAAAGACTGCGTCACCTATACTTTAGTGTCGACTCCACCTGGCTGTCTTACCAAAACTCCCTTTTTCACCTATAACAGTTACCACGTCCCCCTCTACCTTTGGTCAGATGTACAATATCGACCACACCACCTCCATTTTTTGTGCTGTCTTTGTTTACGATACTAGCTCTTTTTGCGTTCTCTTTTCACAGCGTCCCATTTAAGTTCATCTGTTGTTCTAACGGTAAAAGACACTAAATTCAAAGTGTTAACAGTTGGTTTCCACCCTTTTTTCTCTGCCGTTGAATACAAGATCAGCAGATTTACTAAGTAATAAATTCGACTTCTCTTTTATACACTAGACCAAGATTTCTATTTTCTTTTTCGGAAAAATTTCGGTTTCATTGAAACTCCACCCCCACCCCCGGCAATTGCATGCTTTCCTCGAAATACGACGTCAAATAGTAATAACGTATAAAATCGGAATACGTATGAATGTGTTTGTATTTCAGTGAGAGTGTATTTATTTTAGTTTTCATAAAACGGGCATAGGTCTGACCAATGTCATAAAATAATCAGGATCACAAGTTGCAGACAATAACATTTTCTAGGTCACAATGACTCTCCAGCAATTTTGCAAATCACGGTAAATAAAAAGCAAAAAACTGCGTTTCATAACGAATGAAAAAAAAAAAGCATGTCAGGGTTCATGAAAAATATCTTTGTTGTGGAAGATATCACTTTAATAACTTTACCAACCAGAAAATTCCTGTTTTGGTTTTATGCTGTAGCACGCCACAAATTAGATTTCTTGCCGAATAAGTTTGCGTTGAAGTTATTCAATGAGTCCATTCAGTAATTAACGTTATGTGAAAAAAGTGTAAAGAGAGAAAGATGACAGCCCACAAATCACTAACAAACAAAATCACAATTCATACAACCAACCAACTCTCTCGAAACAAAAAACCTAAAATAAAATCAAAACAAAGGGGAATCCATTTCTTGAAGTTGGCGCTGTTAAACAGGTTCTTTGAGATATCAATCGTCTCTTATTTTTTGTGGTCATTCATAACATAAAATATGCATTTGAAGTATCGTGGTGCACTGCAGTTTGTCCTCTTTTTTTCTTTTTTCTTTTTCTTTTCTTTTCTTTTCTTTTCTTTTCTTTTTTAATGCATAACACTAAAATAATCAATACAGTCCAAGAGGAAAATTCAGCAGTTTTTTATCTCATATTTTAAGAGTATCTTGATTAAAGAAAGATAAAGGTAAAATAATTATTGTATTGTTTATATTTTCCCTAAATTCAAACCATCTATGTGACACTGAATCTTACGCAAATTTTGTGCTAAAATCATCCCGGGCAACGATTCCATCGTTAATTAATCGCGACTATTACGTAAACGTTGCGGAAACGTTCCGTAAATTTCGCAAAGTTTACGGAGGTTTTCTGAATATGGCGTAAAGATTGCGGATTCAATGCGGAAACATTCTGTAAAAGTTCCGTAGACTTTCCGCAACTTCGGAATTTACGGATGCTTTGTGAATAAGGTCCCTGATATCTTTTTTTAGGGAGTAAAATTACCCATTTTCCTAGGTCGATATAGCACCTTTGGTTTCAACCTCAGAGTATTTCTTATTCAACCAAAAAAGTAGCGTTTTATCGGAAACTTTTTAATCCTGATATTTTTTCAGAAAAATTTGTGGCCGGAAAATTTTTGAACCACGTACATGTATATCATAATTGTAAATTCAAAATGTAAAAATGATTTACCTCAAGGTTATTTTTATTTAATGGTCCATGATCTTACTTAGTTTTACTGTGACATTTCGTCTTAATATAAGAGAACACGAAAAAGAATTTGTGGGTGAAATATAATAAAAGTAGCTTTTAGCAAGCTTTAAAAAAAGCTTGGGTGATAATTTCCAATGTTTTAAATTTCAAATTAATCTCTAATTTAATATGTCTATCTGGTAGACCAATAAAAAACTATTACTTGAAGGTTTTTAGTGCGGTTCGTGTTGCTCAATCTTAAGTTTTCTGTGAAGTGTGTGGACCATTGTTCGTCTTTTTGCCATGGTGTTGTCTGTCCTTCTTCGATTTACGGTTTCTGATTGCCCCCTTGATATCCAGTACTTAAAGTACCTTGCATAACAATGAAAAACTGATAAATAGGATTGGAAGACACTACAATATTTTAACATTATGCCATATATATATATGCTAGTTTTTCTTTTGACAAAAAAAAGGAGAAGTATTTTGTATTTAAGATATTAAAAGTGAACAAAACAACTATTTATGTTATTTATGTGCAAGTAAATACAAATAAATGGTAAAACTGGTGTTTAAACAAGGAAACTATTATACTTTTTTTAACGATCTTCCCGCATTTTTCAGTTGCTTACTTGGAAAGGGAAATTACAAGCAAAAAAAAAAAAAGGCAGAGGAACAAACAAACAAAACCTACCCTAGACACCCCTCCCCAAAAAAGAATAACAAACACTGATAGCATAAGTCAGTAACAATGAAGATTCAATAAAAATACTAAAAATACTTTTAAACGGGTCTCATGGGGATGCTTTGACAACGTTCTTATAACCATTTAAAAAATCACAGGAAATAACTTAATTATACAAAATGTACTTATATATTTGTTAATTATACGATACATTATCAAATTCAGTGGCATATGAGAAACTAAACCATTTCTACAAATGAATAACCCCACGTCAGACAGTCCCCTCCGAGGGTACCCGGGGTATAGAAATAGGACCCAGGCTCTCCACCTTGCGGGGTACAACCCCTCCTAAACGGAATGTTCGCCGGTTGTGGGGGATTATAAATACACAACCAACGTCCGTCGGATGGGGACGTAAAATCCGAGTCGCCGTGTTGGAAGAATGCCAACCCCTGCATGTTAAATAACCCTTGTAACAAAGCGCTTCGTGAGTGGTCCGTAGGTGGCCAGTTACAGGGCTAAATTTCCCGCCCCTACCCACTGTATCCCCCTTTTCGGCGTGCCAGTCAAAATTCTCCGCAATATTTTTCTGTTCCATTCCCCGTTTAATTATTAGTATTGATTAACTTGTTCACGTCCTGAATATAGCTGAAATATTGCTCGCTGGACGACAACAATCAATCAATCAATTAATCAATCAAAGTCAGATAGTCAAACGAATAAATCAGTACCGATATAACTAGAATTAGGTGATCTTTTGATCACAGGAAGATACCCCTGCCTCCAAGCATCTTTTGAGTTTTTGGATTTTTTGGCAACAATAGCTATCGTGAAATGGTCATATCCAAACAAAAGCCTTAATGCATATCTAGACATCTTTAGGAATATTTCTCTGATGTTTTATACAGTTAGTTTGGTGCATTTACAAGAAATCAATACCTATATATTTTTAAATTCCTTTGGTTTCCACGGCAATGGCAGCCATTTTGGAAAATTCGAGCTAAAACTCTGAAAGGCAACCTCCCAAGAACTATTTTACCCTAAAGATTGATGTAGTGAAATCAGTATATCTGTTTTTTCACTTCTGATCTTCTGGTTACCATGGAAACTGCAGCCATTTGGAAGAACTTCCAACGCTTTTTGGATCTCTCGACATCCTACATGACAGTCTTGTGAAGTTTCATGACATTTGGAATATTCCTAAGAAGTTTCATAAGTAGTATAGGGGTTGCGTTCGGTTAGCATTTTGTGGTGGACCTTGTGGCGGACCTTTTTGCGGACCCCCCTGAAGTGACGTCACCGGACATGACGTCATCATGACGTCATAGGAAGTCACGTGACCGGAACCGGAAGTCACG
>JAOXYI010078173.1:0-12399 GCA_028566495.1 Lithophaga antillarum | reverse complement strand
TTGTCAAATTTTCTATTTTTAGTAACGTGGCAGCCATGTTTGATATCGGTTGGGGTCATCAACCATAATTCTTAAAGTTCATCACAAATGTATCATTTCCCCAAAGATTGGTAGCAACTGGCCCTTAACAGGATTTTTCAGAATTGCTTGTCAAATTTTCTATTTTTAGTAACAGTAGTGGTCATGTTTGTTGGCAGTTGATATCATCAACCATAATTCCTAAAGGGGATCATATATGCATCATTTACCAAATGTTTGGTAGTACTTGGCCCTTTACAGGATTTTTCAGAATTTTTCTATTGAATTTTTTGTCAAATTTTCTATTTTCAGTAACGTGGCAGCCATGTTTGATATCAGTTGGGGTCATCAACCATAATTCTTAAAGGGCATCACAAATGTATCATTTCCCCAAAGTTTGGTAGCAATTGGCCCTTTACAGGATTTTTCAGAATTTATTAATTGTACTTTTTGTTGATTTTACCCCTACATGTATGTTCTATTTTTAGTAACAGCGGCCATGTTGGGTGGTCAGTGAGAACATCAGATACAATTTTGAAACTAGACACCCTAAGAATGATTGGCAAAGTTTGGTTCCATCTGGCCTAGTGGTTTCAGAGGAGAAGATTCTTGAAAAAGTTTACGGATGGACGAGGACGACGACGACGGACGCCAGACGCCAAGTGATGGCAATAGCTCACATGGCCCTTTGGGCCAGGTGAGCTAATAATCATGGATTGACCTTCTGCTCTCGTTATTCGACCAATTAGATCGCTTGTATCGTTTCAAACATTTAGGTGATAAAATGGTATACTTGCAAACTGAACGTGACATCATGGGATAAAACATAGCACGTATACTGCAGTGCTGATCTGCAGCACTGTTGCAAATATCATGAATGCATCAAAGCATCTGCAAGAATCCACATACATTAACAGGTCTCCATTGCCTCAGTTTGGTTCTTTGTTGAAGAATGAATTATGCAGGGCTACATAATTTCCTTCAAATTTCTTAACTCATGCATTTAACAACAGATTGTAGAACAATAGATAGTAGAACTTAGACACAGATGCTCTGCCGACAATGGCCCAAATGTTATACAAACGTCCTATGCCAAATACATCCAATGACCAAGATTGATCGCCGACCAAGGCAACAAAAAATTCTGCATGTTTTGGCACATTCTGCATGATCAGAAGTCAAGTTAACACGAATTTACGCATTTTTCAAGCAGATCTGTTTTAATTTAAATATTAATTTTAAGTCTCTGTGTGATTTTCACGCAGAAAAATTGGTCGCCATGCGTATAAACAGTGATGTATTGTCGTCCAGAACTTCTGCTTTATTTTGGCAAGGTTTCATTTGTTTACATCTCGAATTGCATCAGCTTAAAACGTAGTCATGTGTAATACAATTTGGAATTTCCCTCACTCCTTCATCTAATTTTAGCAGTCTGGAGGTGTGTCTGTAAGCGTACTTTCTTTCCGGCGTGCAGAATGTCCAGGTACATAAATACACTAGTGTATTTCTACCTTGCACTAGTGCATTTATTCCATCAGAAGAAATACCCTAGTGTATTTATGTCCTGGAATTTCTGCCCTAGTGTATTTTATCCAGAAGGAAATAATACACTGGTGGAAAGAATTCACTGTTACATGTCGGTCTTATCCGATCAGGTATTAGCATATGCAGTAACATAGTTGTGCACAACGGGACTCCCCAGATGAAGCTGCGGCTGTGCAAGTCAAACTGATTTAATTCTATGTAGACTGCACTTTACTGTCAAAGGTGTTGTCAATTAATAAAAACGAATTAACAATATCTCATGAAAAATAACTTTACGAGTTCTTTTTTACTCAAATACGATTGCAGGTGTTCTCCAACTATTTTTATTCGAACTACCAGAAGTCGACACGAAGCATGACATCATTTGACATACGAGAAATAGAAAGCTCGGAAGAATTATTTTATAAGCTATTTATTAAATTTACTTCTGTAGTGATTATATCCCATTCTTATGTGTGAAATATGTTTATACTAATTATGGCACACTTCATAAATCCTTACTACTTAAAATTTTGTGCACATTACCGTTATTCATAAACTTCTTGGAACTATATTCAAGCATGCACACACATCATCACGATGAGTGCACAGTTTTAGAGTTGAATCGGCTCTATGACAATCTTCCGCTCAGCAGCAGTTTCAATTTGCTTTGCAATTCTAAATTCCCGTAGCAGAAGATTCCAAGCTGAGCTCGGAATTCCGAGCTTTTTCCGGGCTACAGAGTCCGGAGACCTCGGAGATAGCATGGAAATTTTGACTTTACCAATTTTTAGCTCGGAAATAGGTCGGAGTTGGCTTGGAAATTTGAACTTTGCAAATTTTTAGCTTGGAGATAGCCCGGAAATTCTGACTTAGTTATTTCCTGAGGTCGGAGATAGCTCGGAAATTTGGACTTAGAAAATTTTTAGGCCGGAGTTTGCCCGGAAATTTTGACTTTGTCATTTTTGAGGTCGGAGTTGGCTCGGAAATTTTGACTTAGAAAATTTATAGGCTGGAGTTAGCCCGGAAATTTTGTCTTTGTCATTTCTGACGTCGGAGTTAGCTCGGAAAGTTGGACTTAGAAAATTTTTAGGCCGGAGTTAGCACAGAAATTTTGACTTTGTCATTTCTGAGGCCGGAGGTAGCTTGGAAAGTTGGACTTAGAAAATTTTTAAGCCAGAGTTTGTATGGAAATTTTGATTTTGTCTTTTTCAGGTTGGAATTAGCACAGACATTCTTACACTGTCATTTTTTGAGGTTGGAATGAGACTGAAACTTGAATTTTTCCTTTATCAGATTGACCCTAGTTTGAAATTCCAATCTGTCTTTTCTCAAGGTTGGAGAAAGTTTTTACTCTGCCACTTTGAAGGACAGAATGAGCTTATAATTTTTCTCTTTTCTAGTTGTTTAGTTTTTTAAACAGTGTACTGTAAAATCAAGTGTAGCAAATTTTCAAGCTTTTTTTTGGAGGAAATGTGTTGTTGTTAATGTCCAGTTGTTTTATCAAGTATTATTTTGATGCTTTTGTTCAGATTTTGTTTTCTGGGTTATACCATTTTAATTCTTAGTTCTGATTTAATGCATGAAATGTATTTTTGGTCAGCAACATTTATGCTTTGCTGGTTTAGGGCTGTTCCATTAAAACATACATGGCACCCAGGGAAGGCACTTTGAAATCACTTCTGTGGGTAGTGGTGTCCAATATTCCTTTTAGAATGAAAATGCCTGAGAAATTATGAAATTGCTTCTATGGGTGGCTACCCCATTTTCAAATTGGCTTCCCTAGGTACCATGTATGTTTAAATGGAACAGTCCTCAAGTATTTCTACTATATTTAAGATTTATTTCTAAAGTACAGCCTGTTCACTCAAATGAAACTGGACATAGTCAGACAAACCTTTCTTAATAAAAGACTTGAATTTGTATCTCCAGTATACAAACAAAGAGGGCATGTTGATTTATTTGAAACTGCATTCTTTAGGACACAGCAAACAATGCTGACATTGGTTTGAACTTTTGACCTCTTATCTGCATGGTCAATGAGAACTCTGGCATTTTGGTCTAGGTAGTTTTACCTGTAACAATCATTAGCTTCTAACCTTTATGGTTGTGATTTTGTGTTTGATTTTGTGCTCTCAATTACAACCAGGTGTGAGAAATTTTACCAGTTATTTGCAAAGATCAATCGTCAAACAACATTTGAAAAGCAAGTCAAAAAGATCCTTGCAATTTAAACCAACATTCACAGTGGACAGTTATCTCGAAACCATGCATTACAACTTGGAAAGTTTTAACTGGAATTAAAAAAAAGAAGACATTAGAAACAAAGATTGCAATTGCTAATGTATTAACAGTCGGTTGTTGTTGTTTTTTTTCCTACCTAAATTGCATGTAACTCAAATACCATTAGGTGCCTCGGTGGCCAAGTGGTCTAGGTAGTTAATCATACCTACCATAGATCACTGGTATGTCAACACGGGGGTAGTGAGTTTGAGCCTTGTACGTGATGACGTGTGCCCAATTCCAACCTTAATTGAGAAGGATTGCCAGATTTTCTTGCCAAAGATCAGGGGTTCTCACCACGTACTCCGGCTTCCTTCCCCAATAAAAACTGGATGTCACAATAAAGCTGAAAAATTGCTAAAAGTGGTGTAGATCACTTGTATGTCAACAGTTGTGAGTTTTTGGTCCTTGTACGTGGCAAAGTGTGCTCGACTCCAACCTTAATTGACAAGGATTATCGGATTTCCTGCCAAAGGTTGGGAGTTCTCACTGGTACTCCAGCTTTATTCCCAATAAAAACTAGATACACAATATAGCTGAAAAATTGTTGAAAGTGGTATAAAAAAACCATTCAATCAATCGGTCACATACTAGGTCATCACTAAAAGAACCAGATGACAACAGAACCACATCAAAACTACATTTCTAACTGTATTATAACAAATACTGATCTATTAACAATATGGTGATTCTTAAAACATGTAAGAACTTTAAAAAAACTTTATCTGAGGTAATATGTTGGGTCTTGATACATGTCAAAAAACTTAATTCACATAATAAATATGGTTTAATAAATAAAAATTGCTTTCAAGTTACATATACATACAAGAATTAAGATATAAAAAGAACAGTTTATAAAAGACAGAAAAATATTCATCTTTAAACACTTTCATCCATTAAATAACCTTACTCTGGCATTGAGTAAGTGAAGTATGATGTACAGTATATGTACACTTGTATTACATGTATGACTTTGTTTTTCCTAAATGATTTCAAGAAAGACTGTTATTTAAATGGCAATAATAAACACTTCTCAAGTAAACAAAAAATCAAAAGAATGTATGAACAAGAATCAAACAAAGTTACAGGTGCAGTGTTTTTCTTACAGTGGATGAAATATCAAATTATACCGTATAAAAATTAAAAAATGTAATTATCTTTTATCTTTCAGATAATCAAATCAATAACAGCTGATAAATATGGTATACTGCAAAAAAAATACAATATGGCAAAAACTTTTTCTTCAGTTTTCCAAGTTTGCCATTTAACAACATTTTTGGCCCAGTTTTTGAATACAAATCTTTGAAATACTT
Source organism: Lithophaga antillarum (assembly GCA_028566495.1). NCBI lineage: Eukaryota > Metazoa > Mollusca > Bivalvia > Mytilida > Mytilidae > Lithophaga > Lithophaga antillarum. The sequence goes on along the minus strand of JAOXYI010078173.1, from coordinate 7,261 downwards.
TCACATTTAAATGAAATCCCTGCACTGTTGAATATTTTCTAAATCTGTAAATGTACATTTAACAAGAGTAACCATAAACCCCTTATAGCTTTTTAAAATCTTCCCTACATTTAGTAAGGCCAAAGCAAAATGATAATTTCATTGTTATCAGTACAAAACTAGATATCCATTAAATAAATATTTACAATTATCATCAATCAAGAAATTATTCCTATGGGCATAACTTGCAGATATTCAGTTTTTTATGAGTAAATAAATTATTTACAATTATCATCAGTCAAGAAATTATTCCTATGGCATAACTTGCAAATACTTGTTTTTTATGAGGAACATGTATATACAAGTTAAAATGTATACTACATATACTACCAACAAAAAGATATAGCAAGGTTAATTAGTGTTAGTTCATTGTCTGATTCAGTCCAGTTCATATTTTGACAAAATTCAATCAATACATGTATTACGCAACAATGAAGAAGCAACTGGACCTTCTGCTGATGTGGCAATAATATGTATGATCTTTTTTCTTTTTTGAAGAAAACTGCTTATCTGTTGAAAACTTTAACAATTTTTAAAATCTACTGTTTTATACCTTTTCTAGGTATTAAAGTCATCAACAGGATATTGAAAACCAAATATTAGAATTAAGACCATTTTTTCTCCCCATTACTGTAAGATTCAATTCTGTATATGTTTTTCACATTTTTTTTTAACATCAAATTTTGCTATCAAAAATTGGTTAATCAAAATCCTCTCAAAATTAGTGGAAAACGTATTGTAATGTTCTAGAGAACTGACAAATATTTTCATGCTTTAGAGAGTTATAGGTGCCAGAAAATTTGTGGTACAGTAAATCTATAAAAATATGAACTTCTATAAGCACTCACTATATCAATGAACAAATGGTAATATTGCTTACATGTATTCATTTAAAGTAAACTTGAAGGTTAATTATACACTTTAGTCTCTCTCTACATTGTTTGGAATGACAGCACAGCATAGCTGAGTACTTGATTTCATTACCACCACAGGTTCCTGGAGGAGTTCCACTCTGATCACATCGTATTCATTGCTTGATATTTCTAGAGTCTGCAGATGGGGGAGTCTATTTGGTAAAATAGGCCCTAGAGGCATCATCTTCTTGCATACTGCGAACACTCTCCTGGATGTTTTGTGTATCAGGTAGTGGTCTACTTCTACTACAGTTCCATTAATTAACTTGATGGTGTAAGAATTTCTTTTTACTACACGGGAACACTTTCTGGAAAACATCAAGTATCCATTCCTTGCTATCTTCTTCACCATCTTGAAATTGTCATTCGTGCATGATCCACATAAATTTACAAGTTCTTCTTTGACCAAGTTAGGAAAGGTGTAGTCTTTTTGCAGTTTACTTGGTGTAAATACTAAGCACTGGAATGCATCTTCTCCTCCTTTCTGATGAACTTTACTACCTTCGGTCATGCATCTGTAGAAGTCTCGCAGTCTTTCATCTGGGCACTGAATGGCTAAGGCCTCAACTTTCTTTTGACACTGCAATGACCAGTAAATCTGTCTGCACACATTTCCTGTTCCGTGAACTGACTTTTTTATTTCACCATTGAAAGATTCAAACACAAAGCATGACCATGCCCATAATGGTCCCCACATCTTAACACATCTGGTCAAATGGATCAGATTGTGAACATTTAGTCCAACAATACTGTCTTTATACAAAGTATTCACATGTTTAACAAATGTCTTCAATAGGAAATCTGCTCTCACCAAGTCCTCTGCTGAAATACCCTCACTAAGCAAAATATAAGTTCCTTCTACAAGCAGGCTGTAGTGAGTTAAATAAACACTAGGCAAAATATCTTGGAGTGCATGTACTGAATAATACAGAAGCCAGGATCTTATCTCTGATGCTTTCCAGTGCATATAAGTGGCTGATACCTTCCTTGGTAGTCTTTTGATGTAGTATGGAGGCTTGATGTTCTTCATAGTTCTATCTAAATCATCTGTCCTATCTCCTATGAAATATTCCTCTTTACTGTTTTTGGGATCAAACCAAAGGCTCATCAGGCGTTTAACAATACCAAGAAGTATACCATGCATATAGTCAATAACAATGTTCGTTGTTAAATCAAAATATGGCAGACAGGACAAGACCGTTTCTGCATTCATACCATGTACTCTCTTTCCAGTTCTGCTGGCTTCCTGGGCATCAACTTGCATGCTGTCAGAAGTTCGTGGTTCTGGTTCATTTTCTCTGTATGGATAGATACGACAATTTCCTTTGCCACTCTTAACTACCTCTCCCGGTTCCAGGCAGTAGAGACATCCATATTGTCCGTTATGTTGCGTCATCTGCAATACATAAGCACGAGCCTGTAGATCCATTGTGGCAACAATCAGCATTGCTTTTGTGTTGATCTGTTGTGACTCTACACAGATTGTGATACCCTTCCAGTACAGCTGAACAAGATCTTCAACAAGGGGTCTCAGAAACATATTCATCTTTGGCTTTCCGCAACCTTGCCATATTCCCCACAATACCATGTTCTTTCTTGTAAACCGCTGTTTTGGTGGCAGTTCATTAACAATCAGATAGACTGGCCATAAGGAAACTTTTGAGCTTTGAAACAGTGGTATGCCATCTGTGAACAAGGACAATGTTAGATTGTTCATGTTTGTAAGAAATCCTCCAGGTTGTTTCAGTTTCTTGTATTCTTCTCCATCGACTATGTCTGACATGGTAGTGCGTTCCGGGGATCTCTGACTAGCATATTCCTGAATAGCAGTCCATATACTGTCACGTTCTAATATTTCCTTTAGCTGCTCTTGCATGTTTCCACTTACAAAGTAGTTTGTGTTTTTCTTATCTTTTTTCCCAGTGCATCCTGGTGTTTTGCAGTTATCAACATCTCCTGAGAAAAGTTTTTTACATATGCCACAATAAAGATGGTACTGCAGAAAGTCACTATCAAATCCACATGTGCGTTTTAAACTGTCAATGTTGGTTTCCATCAGGTTATGTTCTGGAATGTGTAATCCCATCAGTTTAATTAGATGCCTGAAAGCTGCATCTGACAAGTTGTGGTGTGTTGCAAAGGCACACATTGCCATATAATGATGCTGCTGAGAAATTGGTGCACTGTAAACATTTTGGCTTGGTGGCAATATATAAAGAGGTGGTCCAAAACTCTCCACAAAATTTTCCACTAGTTCCATTTCTATAGCAATTTCCTCTTGGCTGAGGACATCTTGGTGCATTTCATATACTATGTTGCAGGATTCAGGTACAGGTTCATCTGGGCTGTGTATTTCCTGGTAGCCTACTTCATGTATGAGTTGATTGTCTTCTAAGCTTACGGTCTGCTCAATTTGTGGAATTTCTTGTGCTACTAAAGCATTATCACTGTCTGGCTGAATCTCCTCAGTGTGCCTGAAATACAAACAAAAAAGTTTCTAAGAGATTTCACATGACTTCAGATGCATTGACATAACTAGAACTGGTTATAGATTTAGTCAAATCTACCAATACACATACATTCTGCCTACATGTATCATGTACAAAGTATGTCTGAATTTGGGCGACGGCAAAAAAAAGACAATGAACTTGACTTGTACCTTCGGTAATGAGTCTACTATTTACTTGACTTGTACATTTTGTTGCCAGTTACTTATCATAGGTCAGTTGTTTTCTTTGGCTTATTCCACCAATCAAGCTAGTTGCCACGATACAGCTGTACAAAAGATTCACCTGAGGCATGATACGGCCAAGCAAGTCTATCAGTGTCATAAAGAATAACATAATTTACTTGCAAAATTACTTTTGCAGCTAAAATTTTTGTCTGAATTGGAAATTAACTATTACACAGGCAAGAATGTTTCTGAATGAATGAATGTATGACTGTTCCCAATAAATTTATGTTCAGAGTTTAAAGTTCTGTTTAAATGAATGTTATTATGTGGATTCACTGTATAATCAGGTCAAGGTCATTACCATATATGGAATAGGAATCTGTTAACCCTTTATTAAAAATCTTAGCATGCAAGTTGTGTAAAATCTGCTGTTAAACGTAACAAAAGAAATATAATTTTGCATGTTTAATTACCTGTGATTAACTGAAATTAACAGTTATCATGTGTTTGCTATGTAAAATTTCAAACGGCCAAAACACATAAAACTTTGTGACCAAAAATCCATACTTTGTAGTAATCTTGACCTGATCATCAAAGGTACATGTATGCTAGTGTTATCCACTAAATGTTTTTTCTTTCTATTATTATCTGTTGTGTTTTATACCATTTTGTGTTGGAACGAATACTGTCATAATCAAATCATTTGTCACTGTGTTGTTTCATCAGAGAAAATCATTAAACATAGAGGTATGACACATGATTAAAAGAAACACATAAGAGTCATGTGTCCCTTACTTTAATTTCCTTGCTTTTTTAATTGAGATTATGGATCATCCTGATGGAATTATAACATTTTCTATGTTGCAATATAGAAGTCTTGTTGCCAGACTGGTCATGGGTAGTTGGTCACATCTATTTGTGAAAGTGAATTCTGAAGTTTGGTTGTTTGGTTGGAGTATTCTGGCTTCTTCTGCCAATAAAACTAGTCACCATAACACTGCTAAAAAATTGCTAAATGTAGCTTTTGGTCTTGGATTCCCAAATCTTTGTGTACTTCTCATGACAGGACAATAAATATGTAATGTTTACTCTTTACACTGTATCAATTGTAATGTTCACTTTCATATAAAAACACTTTCATTATCGTCTAGTGTAGTACATTGCTGAATAAATCTGTAACTAGGAGGAGCACCTGGTATCCATCAGTATTTTTTGAAAAAGTTATATTTCCCTGTTTTCTAACTATTCTTTCATTTTTCATGTTTCCATGATACTACTATTAAGATACTATCAATTACCAATAGGTATCCAGTTTTATAGTTTTTCGGAAATAAGAAAAAAAAATGTATTTTTCTGTGTCTTTGAATACTGTAGTATATTACTGTGTTTTAAATACATACCGATTCTGATAGATGGTACTCTTTGGTACAGGTATAGAAGCGTCAATTTCATACAGTTTATATCTCTTTGATGGATTTCCAGCTGAAACAGACAAGAAAAATCATATATATATTTACAAGAAAAATACATGGCTAAATCCTATTTACATGTTACATCAAGAAATGATTAACTCAAGATGCGGCCCCAGCTACCGCGTGGCCTACATAATTAGACATATCTACTAATTTATCACAGGACTTGTGAGTTCGAGCCTTGTTTGTGGCAAGGTGTGCTCAACTCCAACCTTAATTGATAAGGATTGCCAGTTTTCCTGTCGAAGGTCAGGGGTTCTCACTGGGTACTCCAGCTTCCTTCCCCAATAAAAACTGGATGCCACAATATAGCTGAAAGTGACAGGAAAACCCCAATCAATCAAATCAACTCCAGATACTGATATATGCCAAAGGCTGACATGAGGGCTGATACATCAGTTAACATGGCTCTTGCCATGTTTTATTCTGTTGATCAAGTATTGAACTTAAACATACGTAACTGACTGAATCCTACATATAAGATGTTCTCAATGGTGTTTCAAATCTGGTTGCAGTGTAGGTTTGATAACAAGTATGTGCAGCAAAGCATTAATATCAGGTATTCAGGAATGTAGTATTTGATATTGTAGGGTTATTGCACGAATACTGGTGAATATTGTCCTGAAAAGAATATTAAGTTGCACAAGCTTGAAAGTGCAATTAATATTCTGCAAGGAACAAAATTTATCAATATTTGGCCAAAAAATATTTGACCCTTCTTTTGTACAGCTGCACTTGCAAAACACTTAAAAACATAATTTTTGTCACTGATGATGTCATGCTTTTGATACAATATATTGCAATAATCATGCTAATGCAATATCGTGAAATTTTACTTTACTACACAATGAAAAACTGATATTTTCAATATCCTGGGCACACTGTAGATATGTTATTGCAAAATTCAAATACTATTTTTTGAACATAAAAAAAATGCATTTTTTTACTTCAATGAATAATAGCATTCAACGCTAAGCTTGTACCTTACAGTGCCTCAATGAGTTTTTTCTTTTTTTGATTTACGTCCATTTCCTGTCTTTTAATAATTTGCACTAAAGCCATAATACATTAAATCCCAGAGCTTCAATTGGATTTTTGCCAGAATTCAAGTGATTTTTCTTAAAACTACATGTATTTGCAAATTTTGACAATGTCTTGAAGAAAACTAGTCAAATTTTCTGACAAAATTCAAATAAAAATTTCAAGGGCACTTAAAAAATGGTGTGCATGGAAATTAATTTATTATGGCCTAATCTGCCTGCAGTTTCATGTTAATTCAGGAGAACCAGGAACTTCTTTTTGTAGAAATATTACTTCAAATACAACATACTTCCATACCTTGCATATTTGTGATGACTACATCAAAAGTAAGAATTATATATAGATACACATGAATGCCTGTAGCTTTTAACTTAAAAGTGTATACTGTATCAGGAATACATGTGACAGCATTTGAAATTCATTTATAAAACATTCATACGTGTACATATAAGTTGATTAGTGTTACCTTTTATTTCATGACAACTCCACAGATGACTTTGAAGAGTCTGTTTTCTTGACAAGGAATGGCCACAACCTAAGATTGGACAGATCCATTCTTTGCTACTTTTTCTGCAGGACTTAAGATCATCCTCATCCATTTTTTCAACTGTAATGAAAAAAGTTACAATAATATTTCAGGATGCATCATTAAAATATAATAATTTAATAGCGAGTAAGGCTTGTCTATTACATTTTTTAATTAAGAGCTCCTACTATGGAGCATGATACGGCCATAGCAAGTTGACACAAGACTGTTTCTCAATCAATCGATACCAATACAAGTGTGGACAGAAAACATAAAAATCAAGCCTCTTTTTTCCCTTCCTCTAAGAAAAACAATAGAAAGCCAGCACCAACAATGATATTGGTCCATATGTCAGTGCAGAAAATCTGAGCATGCATAAAAATTGAATTATCCTGGACTTTTCGGAGATGCAAATAAAATATTATGAAATATTCAGACGACAATTCTTAAAGGGGATCATAAATGTATCATTTATCCAAAGTTGGCCCTTTACAGGATTTTTCAGAATTTTTTTATTTAATTTTTTGTCAAATTTTCTATTTTTAGTAACAGTGGTGGCCATGTTTGATGGCGGTTGGGGTCATCAACCATAATT
>JAOXYI010077848.1:0-12402 GCA_028566495.1 Lithophaga antillarum | reverse complement strand
CTAACCCCCTCCCCCAGTGTGTTTTAATGGTAGGACCCTGGATCTCGTTATATTTGTACGTATTTTCTTTCTTTTTAATTTTCAGGAACTTGGTGCTGCCATGCCGAGAAATCCTTACCCATACAATTTGAATGGTATCCCGTGGAGTTTATTTCATGGATAATTATTGCGATATCTGTATAAAGAGCATATGACATAACTAGGATCATAAATATTAACGGACGGCTTGTAATGCATTCCATTAGTTCAGATAGGTGAAGATCGAACAAAAGTAGTAGGGATTTCTTGGCATGTTCATCGTGTGGTAAGTATTGAATACAGCAATATGACTGTCTTTCTGGTACACTTGACTTTCGCGTTTTAAACATTTCTGGAATGAAATTAAACTGTAAATTGGTAAAGATTGTTATCAGAGATATTTCCATACACTGTTAGGAAAATAAAATCACCTTTGAGTAAAAGACTCAAACGACAACATACTGTGATTAACTAGTTGGTCTACCTTAATGAGATGGATCGACTGCAAGTCATAAAAAAATGTCTTTCTAAGAGAATAAGTACGAGAATACAAATAGGTAATGAACTATTGAGTATTTTGTTTTTGAAAATTGAGAAACGTGATATTTAGAGGTAAATCTAACCTTCGTAAAGGCTTGTACTGACATAGATAATGTTGCTCAGAAACTTAAATAAAAGATGACCTAAGCATTAATTGTCAAAACAAAAATATACTTTTTTAATTCAACATTTCATATAATGGCAATTTGGATTGGAGGACTTCCTATATAAACGCATTTTCTATTGTCTTGACCTGCTGACGATAGTGCAGATCGTGTTTTCGTTTAATTAAAAATGATACTTGTTTGCCTGTTTTAGTGTTGCATAGGAAACAATAACAGTATTGTATTTAAACATTGCCTAGGCCGTGAAAGATTTTACTTTCGGAAATAAGCGTCATATTGTCTCTGCTAAGGTGGCGTCTTTAAAACACAATACGTGACGGGAAAGGCTGTATACTTGACAATTATTCCTTAATATATCGCTATTTTTTCTCAAATGGCACTATCTTGTGTCTTAGAGTCGACGGTCATAACAGTCACTTCGTCATGATGTTGATCCGACTCATTTCGTTTTCTTTTTAACAGTCGTGCAAGATAAACTGCAATGACATAAAATGTAAAAAGCATGCCACTTTCTAGTAGTAACATGTAGGCAAACCAAATCGGAGCTGTGTCCATTGTTCTGGTGAGAATAATTGGATTTACAATAATACCAATAACACCAAACGCATTTATCAATGCCGTCACTTTTCCGTCCACGTGGAAAAACCTTTCCTCTGTCCATGAGAAAAATATGGGAAAAAATATAGACATTGCAAAACCAGCGATTGCCGAAGCCACCCATATTCCTTTGTCTATAAAATACAAAGACGAAGCAAGCAGACATACGAACGCAAAAATTATCATTAAACTATAAACAAATAGTAACGTAGCTTGCCGAAATAAATTTACAATAACTATACCTGAAAACCTGCCAAAAGCAAAAGAACCCCAGAATACTGATGTTACATATGAACCTTCTGCTTTTGACCATTTTAAGTGTTTCACAGTAAATGTGACTAAAAACGCAGCGTACGTGTCTTCCATAGCTGTGTACGACGCTATTATCAAACATAATGTCACTAAAACCAATATTCGTAAAAGACTTGATATTGTCTGAGGCTTGCCCTCTCTTTTCTGGTCCTGCGATGTAGGACACATATATTCCTTATCGTCACAGTAAAGCATGAGGAACAACACTGCAGACAACAGAGTTAAAATGGCCGATATCATGTACGCTTTATATACCTCGGAATCTTTGTTTACTCCTCCAGAAGAATTGACCATATGTCTAAAATTCAAATTCAAAGCAAGTTGTTGATTATCTGTGTTAATCGATGTTGTCACGTTGAAGGTAGGTGATATCTGGTTTGTATAATTAGTTGTATCAGGCTGTGATAGGAAAGGTGCCGATATTAATGGTGATATTATTCCTCCAAAAGCAAACATAAAGTGTAAAATCTGCATTTGTGTTTTCGCCTCCAACGCAAAAAGGTGCATCACTAACGCATTTCCGACTGAAACAGAAACAAACAGTTCAATTTGAAACTGATCATTAAATCCATACAAGTTCAACATTACGATACTTCTTTGTTTACACTTGCAAAAAAGGTATATAAGTCCTATTATGAATAAATTGGATCCTCGTAAAAATATTAAAAATGCATTTAGAAAAAGTTTGGGAATTCTGGTCGAAATGAAGACCTGTAAACTTACAAACAGTATCTTTGCTGATACACTTCTACGGAAATTGAGAGTGGTTGAAAAATGGTTAACAACTAGTTAACACTGCACGAAAATCTTCTGTTGTGCATAGAATTAACAGCCATATTGAAGTTTTATTTAAAAAAACAATATTTTCCGCTTAAATATAGTGTTTTCATTTTTCTTAGGACTGGTCAATACAGGCAAGTGTCGTCTCTGAATTAAAGGTCAAGCGGTCACGCTTTAAAGACCAAACAATGGGGGTCAGTTTAAATGTAAGGTCCAATCAGTCAGGTATGTTTGTCAACAATATATATATATATATTCCAATATATACGTCTTTGGCTTGCAGATTTTCAACCAGATATTTGTCATGTGTTTAACATTTGAGCTTCGTCAGATAGAAATCGACCTTATGCAGCTTCATACATTTACATATAGCGTATTGCAGTTGATTGCTGACGATGGATGCCAACTATTATTACTGATGGTTAAACTAATTTTCATGTCATCAACCATAAAAACCAGAATGTATGTACATATTTACGAGTAATTTGCATAAGGTCCATTTCTATCTGATGTGGTTCATGCGTTATTGCAGATTTTCAAATTTTCTCCTGGAGAAGAGAAATATATTGTCAAGAGAATAAGACAGTAATATATGGACCTTACCAGAATCTATAATTCCAAAGAAGAAACCTTTTATAAAATGAATGGTAACCATCACTTCATATACAGAGATCCACGGAATAGCTACCAAAACGCCGGATAACAACATACTAGGAATACACATCAAAAGTAGTTTGTTGAACCGTTCAAATAAGATTCCAACAATAAAAGACGATGTAAGATACCCTATAGTGGTGGCGTTGAAGAAGAACGAAGCCTGGTCAAAAGAACGTTTTGTAATCTTTTGTAGATCAAGTAACGTAGGTCCAAACTGTCCAACGTTAAGACCCTGTAAACATTAAAAAAAGGTCGTTGTACATTAATAAAAACAAATCGATAAAAATTTGTACAGGTGGCATCATAGGTGGTGCAAGAGATGTCAGTCACTGGAGTTTCAAAAAGGAAATTTTGCTAGAAGAGTTATAATAAACTTTTCATGTGTTCCGTAAAGAACTCGAAATATATCGCATAAGGCTCAACAGTAAACATATTAAAGTTACATGAAAGACTTGTAAGTAAAAGTGGAATAGAAGTTGAAAACTAACGTATAATTGATTGATTTCTATTTTCCTGCATAAAGATAAAGAAGGTTTAAAATTTGTGTATTTGGTGACTATCTTACCTACAATTAATTTCCAAGTCAGTAGAAACATATGAGAATTACTTTATTAAATGCACTGTAGACGGGTTGACACAAACCTCACTATTATGACGTATTTTGAATGTATCATGGATTGCTTTACAATATAAATATATCATTGAATATGAAAGATTATCTAAGTGATGAAGTGCATCTGCAAATGCGCCTAAAAACTAAATATTAGTTTCGAATCATAACAGATATTTCCCCCTTCCTTCCCCTGGTCCCTTCTTGTTTGTCATCATGATGTAGTACATGTATGACATAATATAATAATATATTTATTGACTAAACCCCACCCATATCTGTCACCCTGAGGATATGGTCACAGGGGTTGTTCGCAACATATCATATGGTGATGCTTAACATTTGTGAAATAAAATCACGTTTTGATCCATCTATCTGCTTGAAAGTTATATACAAGACACAGCTTGAATTATTTCAACAAAAGCCCATTCATTTCTGTGACCCGGGGGATGGGATCATGGGGATTGTTCGCGACGCATCGTCTGATGGTGTTTGACATTACATGTTTGACATTACGTGAAGTGAAAACAATATCTTGGTTTCAAAGATGATACTTATAACGTTATTTCTTACGTATCAAAGAAATATATTTACAATACCACATGTTCTGGTAATTTATTTTTACAATGATTGAAGGAAAATATTGAAAGATATGTATATTAGGAAGAAAATCGTTAGCTACAGTTGGGTGCAGTCATAGATTAACTTAGAACAGTTCTACTGACTGCTCTAAGTTAACTGAGAGAACAGTTCTGCTGAATGCTCTAGAATTACTCTAGAACAGAATCCTGGCCAATTCCGGCTGCTCGCAGAACAGCTCTAACCTGTCGAGGCATCGAACAGTTCTAACCTGTCATATTAATGCTACAATTTGAATGAATTTTAATTTCATTTTGTTTACAATACTGCTGTGAGCGTCAGTCATAAGATCAATATACAACCTTTTAAATGTGGTCAAAGGTAATAAACAGGATGTCACCGCTTACTTATACATGTACATTTGGTGTAAATTAAATGCAAGTGTCAAATATATATAGATTAAGGAAATTATCCATGTATCTGTCGCACAATTTCATCAAAACAGCTTGTTGATTTAATTTATGAAATTTATTTTGTTTTATTGTTGTAAACATTAATGGTAGAAATAAATTATTCACCTGTTATGCAAAGCTTTACTATAAATGATAAAATCGACTTTTTCATCAAGTATATTCCATTACTTTTGTAACATCATGTAGTCGGACACATATCACCATTAATTACGAAGTTTACATGGCAAAATACATACACCATCCACGTGCTATACATGTAGATGTAATGAAGCTACTTGTATCCTCATGATAGCAGCCATCGACTAGAAGTGTTCTAACTCCTGACCAGAACTGCTCTACTTCTTGACCAGAGCTGTTCTAGCTCCTGACTAGAACTGTTCTAGATCGGAGCTGTTATTACTCTAAGACTGTTCTAAGTAAACATAGAACAGTTCTCCTGACTGCTTTCCAAGTTAATGTGGAAGAGAGCATAACTGTATAAGAAACAAATGTGTTGTTCAGTCTAACGGGTTTTGGAATAGTTTTTGGCAAACAGTCTTATCTGGAAACTATAATGACTTTTACTTAAATTGTTATTTTTACTTTGCTTATTTGTTTATTGAAGCATATGCTATTCCTGTATGAAAATACAGGACATTTTTTATTCCTCACCCTGTTCTTTAATTCTGATTGTTTTTGTCTGCCTTTACTTCACACAAAATATTTTCTTTCAATTAAACCTAGCTTCAGTATATATCCTTACTTATCGTTGTTATACAAACAAAAATGAAAAAAAAGAGACAGAGATTATTCAAGAATAACCTTGTAGAATATGATATTATTTGACATGAGACATTCGGTACTGAGATGATGTGTATCGCTTTTACATTATGGTTGATAATAATGTAACATTTATTTTGTATATATTATTATTATATTTTGTAATTGTATGTTGGAAAACTGATAAAAAAACATTAAAAAATAATTAACATGATTTATCATAATAAAGAAAACTTCAGCCTTACCAAACTGAGGAATGCGTAACATAGGCAAACAAAGATGACAAACTTTCCCTGGAATATTTTATCCTCCTTCAATTTCCTTAGAAACACTTGAAAGGATAACATTCGACTTCTGTAGTTTACTTTTGCATCTATTTCACCAAAGGCTGATCCACTTGCTACTTCGCTACTTTTAATATGGTCTGGTTTTCCACCTTCAGTGTTTCTGTCTGTAAAACAGGTTTTTAATCTCTGAATGATTATCGTAAATATAATATTCTTGATAGCACTTATGATTCAGTTAATATATGTTAAGTTTGGAATTCAGTCACAAAAATCGAAACGAATCTTGGTATAAAGACTTGTGGAATGATAATAATAATGTAAATGGTAATAAACTTAGATATATAGACTGTTTAAAGATGATATAGGTACGGAACCTTATTAATATAGGTTAAAAGTAGGAATCAGACGTATTATGTTTCTGTTAAGGGCTGGTTCGTTACAACTGAACGTTGAAGTTGGTCTGTATTAGAAACCACCGTACACCTCTTCATGAACGCATTTGCATGTATTGTAATTGTGGTAGCGTTGAAGACGAAAACATTTTCGTTTTAATTGTGATTTTTACAGTGACATCCTGCATGATTTATATACCAAAGCCTGTCTTTAAATAGTAACACCTATTGTGAAAATGAAAAGCCCAAATATCTTATGTGTAAAGAACTTAGTTCCTCTTTGAGCTATTTCCTTGTATACGATGTTGTAAAGAAGAAAACATGCTCTAATCTTTCAAAATAATTGTCACATTATCACTATTTCTATTTTTTCTCTATTTTTATGTTTTCATCTACCAATTTGCATGTGATGTTTGTTTTTATGTTGGTGTCTCATAAGTCGAAGGCTGGCATCCTTATTGTACATGTAATACGCTATTGTTTAAGTTGTATACATTGTAAGTGTATTGTAATGGATGGTGATACTTTAATAAAATAAATTATTATTATTATTATGTTATTAGTCTTTGTGATGATGTGAAAGACACTCATTAGAACTTGTTCAGTGTAATTCTTAGTAACCAGTTCTTATCTCAAATTAGAATTTTAACCACACACGGTTTGTTGTTTGCATTATTATTGATAAAACTATTCGAAGTTTGCTACTTTATAAGTAGCACTCCCAACATCCCCACAGAATATGATATACTGGATCTATGTCTCATTACATTTAATAAGCAACGACACGAAATACTCTCGTTTTCGTAAAGTTGTATCAGCAACAGATGGAAGGAGACATTAAATAGGTGCGCCGTTCAACGTGAAAATAATTCAAGGTAGACAATACGTAACTTTTCACGGTAGGTAACGTTATCCTGCGATAACATTATCTTTTCTGGCAATAAGGCCGAAATTCTTTCAGTACGTTTTGGATTTTATCCACTCAAATTGAAATTCCAAACCTTTATTGCATATCTGGATGCTTATAATGAAAATCGTCAACAGACAGACGATATTCCTTTCAAAGGAAAACCAAAAATATGAAGTAGAAAATAAATATTGATACTAGATATGGATACGTGCATTTTGAAAGTATAACAATCAAAACATATATATTTCTAGAAATACAAACCTTTTTTAAGAAAACACAAATTACAAATTCTATGAAGCATTTTTACTTTAATAAATGTGAGAATTGTTTATGGTTGCCAAGTACTAATTCATCCTAGGAGCAGCTATGAATAGAGATGAACATTCAGCATCACATTTCAGGGTTGCTGCTGATTGGTCAATATTATTTCAATAGTAAATAATTAAAACAAGGGTCTTTCTTTCTTTGGGGTATTTAAGGTTAAAAGATTTTATATGAATTTTTAAAGAAGTGATCTATTTCTGAAATGAAAAGGGGTCCTGCCAAATTTGTCAAAATCTAGATCCAACTTTTTAACCTTATTTTTAGCAAGAAAGGCAACGGAACCACACATTTTATTTATTTACTTTTATTTGTTTAATTATTATTTGTTTGTTTGTTTGTGTAAAACCGGTACATTTTCACATAAGGCGGACGATTTTACATTTACAAGTATAAACCTTTTTTAATGAAATCTCGTTCCACATATGGAAAATAACTTAGGAACGGCAATTAGAAATTGTATTCTGAAAGACCACTTACTACATTTACTACTAAAATCATTTATGTTTTAATCCTTGAAACAAGAGTGAATAAATGTGTCTTCACTATTGACAGCTTAGGTCTATGAATGTCATATTTCAGCCGTAAATGGATGCTATTATGCCATACTGACTACTTTTCGTCTATTTTTTTATTGACAAAATAAGTCAACATTATATTTTTCCGTATTGCAGGATGATCACCTTTAAAAGGAAGGTACAATTTCGGAAAGTCTTGAGGTCTTTTGATAACGTTGGGCACACTCCAAAGATTTTTTCCATTAAAAGAAGTATATGATCAGACTGATATCCTTATACAAAAACTTCCACAGTGGCCAAATGTTCTTAAAAAAAGGAAACGAAACTAGGAAAAATTGACAAATTGTCGCCAAATGCGATTATCAGTGCAACATTACGACATTTGGCAAGTAATTGCTAAACTTTCTCACCATACAGTGAAAATCTGGAAGAAAAAGCCTGCATGGCTATCAAACGATTGTATGTGAATATATGTGCTGAATGTATTTAAATCCGTTATTATATGATTTTTAATAGCAACATTTGCGTTCGCATTTGAATGTTACAAATCCTATGCATCTTTATTCTTTCATTTTCGAAGGTATCATCGTATTGCATTTTAAATCTTTTTTTTCTCCTCAGTGATTATTAATATAAGTATGACCTGATCTGATTTCTTAGATCCTGCAGAATTCAGCCAGTTTAAATGAATCCTCCTACTGGAGTACTACACATTACTATTTAGATAATTTTGTACAATACACACTATTGTTATTGTATTTTCTATGAGGTGAAAGAGCACTCATAATTTCATGTTTTCAAAATGTTCAACGACCTCGAAGTGGTTAATGTTATGCCATTGACAACAAATTTTCCAAAAAACAAAACAAATCGAAGGGGAATTTTTTGTTTTATACCATCTGCATGTGCAACTCCTCCCTTCACCTTGTTCCACTGTTAACCAATATTGTAATAATTTGTACACAATAAGCAATGCAGAATACTAACGAGGATCATCTCTACTGTCTGAAAAGGGGACTCCAGATAATGGGAAAAAAATCGGATTATAACACTATTTGTGCACTGATTTTGTTGCAAATGATAAAGATGTGCCAAACTTTTAAAACAGTTTGGATGTGATGAACACCAACTTTCATATTTTCTCAATAATTAAATATAGGGATTTCCAACTGTAATTTAAATGGCGGGAACATAATCGGAATTGTCATTTGACGTCACTGTACCATAGACGTCATCATTGTCAGTTTCGAGAACACCGATGTGTATGAAAATTCTAGTTTAACAATTCTGTTCATTTTTCCTACGAAATGAATAAAATTGAATAGCTAGTGCGCATTGGAATTCCATTCGTCTACTGGGAAACACGTCAACCAAAAGATATTGTCTATCAAAACGTCCAGTGTCCCAACAATATCCACCTTCGAGTTAGTGTGTTCCTTGACAAAATAAGCTTTTTTGTACGTGAGACCAGAACTTTATATCTCCTTCACCATCTTTTTTGAAGAGAAACTATTGGGTAAAATTTTCTTAGGCGAGCTTTTAGTTTATTATAAGGAATTGTGGAATAAAGGATAGATAAGTCAAAAGTTTCAGTGCTGTTGCAGAATGAAAGGGACCGAGATTTCAAGCTTTCCAATAAATCTTTTGAATTTTCAAGGATCCACATCTAATTCATGCCACATTTTGAGTTAGCTTTGTCACAGTACTTCTGGCTGTCTTTTTTAACTGCTCTTAGAATCAAAGTTAAAAGTTTGGAAAGATGCTTCATAGAACGCTTAGCTGACGCAGCAATATAACGTTGTTTGTAAGGAAACTTGTGTAATTTTGGTATCCACTTAAAAGAAGGCAGATCAACATTATATCCTTGACACAGATGTTAACAGAGGACTAGACTGACTTCACCGTTTATAAAAAGTTTGAAAAATAAAAGTCCTACAAATAAGCCAATTGTGAACCGAAAGTGAATTGTAAAGGTCATGCAGATCAGTAGAACAAGTGGTTGCTCCTAGAAAACGGCCTTAAATACACATTTATACGAGTTTTACTTCAGATTTACTGATGCTGCACAAAGTACATAATATGTCAAGAATGTACATATCATTCAGGTGCTTACAATGTAATCATTCATTATTTATTCTGAAAACAGTTATAACGTCGTTGACCTCAATATACAGTTTTTTACTGTCCACCAGTGAAAAAATCCCAAAATTGTCAGTTTATCTTACAGCAATACACATTTGTTTACATTTGGAATAAAATTACATGAATGAATAAAAATCATTTACTACTGGCTTGAAAATGGCTGCAAATTACTTCAAACCTTGAAACTCTTATAATGTAACTTTGCATAAAACTTTTCCACTTCTTGATTTTAACATAAAAACATTACACAGCCCATTAAAAAATACGCTATCATAAGATTAAATGGAAATCATGCCTACCCCTTTGGATATCTCAATACAATATTTATTTTTTTGCAAACAGGCGGAATCCAGAACAAGACGAAGAATAATTGACAAAATAGAACGAAGTAAAGCTTGAAATTTGTAAGATACGTTGTATCAAAATATACCATAGTCAGTTACATAGTTTTACGCTTTTTTTATCCATTGTTGTAACGTTTGTCCCCAGTAGCGCAATATTCATTATTTTGTACCAAGATTACCTACACAAAATAAATGATTGCCTGTGGTACTACTTTCATTTGAACTGTGACATATCTTGTTTATGGATGTCATATTTTCCGTACAGTCTACTTTTCTAATCATTTTTCTGGAAAATCGCCAAAATGATAAATCTAGTTAAAAAGACATCTACATAAACTATGTTTAACGGGCTGCATCAAATTGCCCATTTCATGATGTTTTGCTGAAAAATGTCATCGAATATTTTTCTTTATTTTAAACTGTTTTGCAGATAGATTATTTTCAAACGAATTTCTAAATTTTAGCTACATTTTTTTTGTATTTCTTTGTGATTTTGATTCAATGACAAAAATCTCTTTTTAAAATGTTTCGCATCAACGTCCTAAAGAATCTAGTAAACAAACTTCGGTCTGTATTCTGGGGCCATGGAGTTTGCTACCTTAACTGCATCAAAATCAGGTGTAAGACGAAAAAAAATCCTATGCCTTATATTGACCCCTCTGACCCCTTGTATCCCAGAAACTGTAAGAGGTATGTAAAATCCTTTGACATAATACTGCAAGGTCTTGTCACTAGGAATTCAGTAAAAAAAACCACACATAAACATTGAGCAGAAATAAAAACAATTTCTATGCAAATAGCAAAAACCCTTTTTGACCCTTCTTTAAGAAATGGCAGGGGCAAGAACCCCCAACTACCAACATTAACGCCTTCTACAACAAGAAAATAGGGAAAAACTCCATGGAAATTAGTATAAAAATACAAATTCTTATATTTTGCGATAATTAAAATTTGGCCTCTTTGAACCCTTAAACCTCAGAAACTGTACAACTTACATACAATCCACTGATCTGACATCCTTCTGATAGGCCTTGGTACATGGAAACCAATGAAGAAATCTACAACAAAATATGATTGAAAATAAATATACGAAAATAAAGAAATCTTTGGTCCTTTTTTTCAAAAACTGTAGGCGCTAAAACTCCAATTATCAAATTTGATCTGTATTTTGTGTCAAACAACATTGCGTTGAAATATTGAAGAATCGGTCGTCGGGAACAAATGTTAAAGCAAGGAAAGCGATTGTCTTCAGACGACGCCGCCGACGACGACGTTGACAGACCCATACCACATTACGCCAGGAAATTTTGGCGGCCATGTAAAACGCATGACCCGTGGAATTTATTACCCTTGAAAAACTCCTAAAAACTTAAAATTAGTATAGTTGAGTACAATGTACTTACCTTAATCCTGGAGGAAGTAGTCATTTTAGTAACACTGTATAGGATATTTAATCAATGAAATATTGACTGTATGGCTGCTGATGTACTCACAAATAAAAGATTTGAAATTTCAGATACATGTACATGTAATTGTATGTCGACAATTAGACTGTTTACTTTGATAAGAACATTTTGATAGATCTAAATTTCAACTTTAACTAGAAAAATTTCTTACCTTCCTCTGGACTTTTAGGTACATTTTGGATGGTTTGTACTTTTACAACAAAGGTTTTCTGAATACTCTTTACGTCTGATTCCGTTACGATTTGGATTTCTCTTGTGGCGTTCTCTTTGGAACAACGGAAGCCTTCATTTGTTGACATCTGTGTAAGCTTGATGTTATTCTTGCGTGTTGTGCTTTTACGTGTCTGGAATGAAAACCAAATCTTGTTAACACATAGTATTTTATTCAAGTACTGTACCTGTCTCAAGTGTTCATAACAAAGAAATGACAACACAATTTGATAAAAAAGGCGAGAGAAAACCGAAGGAGCATTCAAGGTGGAACAATCCGAGGATACAGGCAACATCAGGAACGAGGAAGACGAGAACAAACAAACAACACACGAACATGCAACAGAAAACACAACACAGAA
>JAOXYI010077738.1:0-12403 GCA_028566495.1 Lithophaga antillarum | reverse complement strand
AAACTACTTAGACAATTTGAACCAAACTTTTCAGGGATGGTTCTTGTATATGGTCCAATTCAAAAGTGTGTCTGGTGACCCCACCTGCCTTCCATTAACCCTGCTTGGTCAAAAACTGGAAGATGGTTTTAGAATCTTCTTCAGAACTACTGAGCCAAATGGAACTAAACTTGGTACATATAGAACCTAGGTGGCCCTCTTTCAAAAATGCTGGATGACTTGATCTATTATGCAAAATGGCTGTCATAACCATTTATGCAAAATCATCTTGAAAATCATTGAGCCAAATGAAACCAAACATAGTCCTTGGGTGGTGGTCTTTCAAAATTATATCGGATGACATGAGCCAGTATCCAAGTTGGCAGCCATAGCCATTTATGCAAATTAGGGGTAAATTTACGATAAATCAATTCAAAAATCTTGTTCAGAACTGCTGAGCCAAATGAACCCAAACTTGGTGCATATAGTCCTAGGATGGTCCACTTTCAAAATACTGTTCATGATTGAGTCTGATATCACAGAAGACTGCAGTAGTCCATTAACCATAATATCACAGTAAATTCATTAAAAAAATTTCTATTGAGCATAGCAGTAGATTGCAATAGGTATTTTGTGCGATGTTTTTTTTAAGTAAAGACCCTCAGGTCCTTGAGGCCCAAGTGCTGTAGTCCAACATTTAAGACAGGCCTGATTGGTGAAAATATTTAAAAAATTTTATTCTGAAGTACCAGCAATAGAAATGCAGTGGTATTTCACATGAAGCATCATTGTTACATTGAAATATAAATTTTTACAAGTGAAGACCCTGGGTCCAAATGCCAGGTTTCGAAGGCTTTAGTTTTGGAAAACCTTCATAAATCTTTTTTTGTTTCAAAAGATAAAATTCAATAAAATTGCTCCCGAGGGTATCCAGGGTATAGAAATAGGACCCAGGTTCGCCACCTTGCAGGGTAAGACCCCTTCTAAATGGAATGTCTGCTGGTTGTGCGGGATGATAAATACACAACCAACATCTGTTGGATGTGGACGTAAAATCTGAGGTCCCATGTTGGGAGAATGCCACACTTCCTGCATATTAAAGAACCCTTGTAACAAAGCTCTTCATGAGTGGTCCATAAGTAGCCAGTTGTAAGGCTAAATTTCCCACCCCTACCCATTGTATCCTCCTTTTCTAGTGGCAGTCAAAATTTTCTGCCCACTGGTCTGTCCCATTACCCATTTAATTATTAGTATTGATTAACTTGTTCTCGTGCTAAATATAGCTGAAATATTGCTTGCTGGACATTAAACAATAATAAATCAATGAATTAATAAAACTTTGCATGAAGTGTCATTGTGACACTGAGAATTAGTATTTAAACAGATGAAAACTGTTGAAGCCAAATGGTCCAAATTTTTACATAGGTTTCAACAGGAAAACTTTAAAAATCATCAATCTTCAGAACCAGCAATAGAAATACTAGTATATAATATTACAAATAGAGTCTCAAGGGCACAAACCTTTGAGATCCAAATTTTAACATAAGCGTAAAAGTGGAAAACCTTTAAAAATCTTGTCAAGAACCAACATCAGAAATGCAGTAACAGTTGGTAGGAAGCACATTCAGAATTATGCAGATACATGAACTATAAGCTCCAAAAGCCCAAATTTTATTATTAGCTTCACTGAGAAAATTTTCAGAATACCAGCAATATTTTCAACTACCGGTATCAAGAGGCCAATTTATGAAGAGGTGACTGATATAGGATCAGGTGAGCCTCTAGTTGAAATTCTTACTCAATTCTTAAGATGAAAAGATTAATTTCTCCAATACAGCAATGGTACCCATCCAGCACAGTAGGCTGATGTATACATATAACTGGTATAGCAGTGAAAAAAGAAAACATTCATTTTATGTATTTATTACTTTTAATATTTCTTCATAAATTTTCATATTGTGGAAAAAAATTACAATATCTATAGCACTGTACAAATTCATTTGGATGTTTATATAAAAATATAAATTAAAAAAAATTCAACATTGAGACTTCAATATAAAATGCATTTTCTGTTGAAATAAATAGATCATCACATTTTTTCATAAAAGTAAAGTACAGATGCATTTCTGTATTCACTGTATACTTCCTCAATGTTTTCAGAACTGTCAGAATGAAGAAAAAGACTTATTTTGATAACTGCAAGTTCTTGTGGGTCCTGCATTAAGATCACCAGTCCTAAAAGATAAATTTTTATCAAATTTTGAAATTTTGCATTATTATATCAATTATTGATAGATAGAATAATATTTATTAACAACTTTTAACTTCAGTTGACACTTTTGATAATTCATGAACCAAGGCCATAGGAGAAATCATGAGAAAAAGCATCATGGGAATCGTATACCATAATGAAAGTAAATAATTCTATACAAGGATCATATATTTAGAAATATATACGATCCTTGTTCTACTTTTAAATGGGATTTTTAAATTTATATGAAACATTTCCAATCAAGAAGAAGGGAGATAACTTGTGGAGCTAATAAAGTGTTATGAAAATGCAGAAATTGAAATTCAGCAAAAATAGGCAGTATTTTGAATAGAATGAGATGAATACCAAAGTTCATAAACCATATATCCATTTGACCAGACATTACGATTGCCAACAAAGGATCAAACGCACAAATACAAACATGGAAACAAACATGGGCACAACACTGAAAACTAAAGCTAGAACAATACAAACTCCCATATAAACAGGGAAAGATGTTGGGTGCTCCAAAAGGGTACGCATGTCCTGCCCCATGTGTGGTCTTAAAAGGATTTTCGAGACAAATAAAAACTTAGATACCAGAAGAATTCCTCAGAAATGAATAAAAAATTATTTCGTTTACATAAAAGGTCAAATAACTCAAAAATTGCATAGAACAGAGAATTTGATCAGTGCCTTCTTTTTAAAAGAAAAGGTGTGCAAACAACACAGTAACAGAGTAACTGAAAAAGGTAAGCTATTTAGCAACAAACAAATAAATAAATAATATCACAAATACTGGTATGGAAAAAAATATGTCCTTAACAAATTCAACAAAATAAAAGACTCGACGACTTATTTACCTTTAATTTTCTCATCTCACTATTAATTGATCTTTCTTCATTTAAGTGAAATTTTAAATGGCTCAGTATGAAAGATAAACCTTCCTACTAAAAATTCCTGGGTAGAGATATTTGTAAGTAGCTGTCAGATCAGTAGGGAAAACTTCCCCTAAAAATTGAAATTCATTGTTCTGAAAATTAATTTCCTCACAATTCACACTGCTACAATGTAATTTATGTATTTCTGGTGTAAAATATATTTTTGATGTGCTATTGCATATGAAAACAACAAAAAATTGTATTCAGTGAATAATTTCATAGCCATAGATAGTTCCATGCAACTGGCAAACTGACTTCCATTTTAGGTGAATATGTTGAAATATAATGATTCCTTCTGATGAAATTGTTTTCTTCCTCATTCAGTGTCTATTTGCTGATTGTAAAAACTTATAATTAAAACTGAAGTGCTGAACATTATTCAGACATCACATGCACACATAAAAACATCCATCTCCATTCATCCACAACATTTAAAATAAAATATAATATCACAGATGAAAAGTTCAAAATCCATTCATATCTTCAAAATGTGAATTTCAAAAATAATTAATCCTTCAGTGAATGCCTAAAATTTTCTCCCCGACCGGCGCACATTTCCATTTTGTAATCTATTAATAACTTTGGATAATTCTAATGATTCCACTTCCCCGACTTGATCTGGAGTAGTATTGAAGACCCATAACACATATTTGTCCATTGTTTTATTGTCAATTTCAGGGTCAGCCAGACTCAATCCTCTCTTGAGTTCATCTACTGATACAGTTCTGAAATGAAGTAAAAATATTGTCAATTCATAACAAACACAAAGCCCTAACCTCATTTAACAGGTTCTGTCAAAAAGCATGCAAAGGCAATTTACCTATTGTTCTAAATAAGGCCACGATAAATTAATTATTAGATTTTCATTCAAATTTTTCCTGAAATAAGGACAAGAGGGCATATTTTATTTTTTATTTTTTGTCAGTTTTGGTGGAAAATGCTTTAAAAAAAAGAAGAAAAATAGGCACATTTTCTTCAAAATAAAAGATAAAAAATATTTTGCATTGAAAAATAGGGGTGGGCGGAGGATGAAAATTTAATAATTAATTTACTGGTGGCCTTATGATTCAACTTCTAGATGTGTTACATGGAAGATATGAGTACTTGTCCTGTTTCTTTTTAATGCTGTGTTCAATATTTTTTTAGCTATATCATGGTGACCAGTTCATTGGAAGGGGAAGCTAGAGAACCTAGAAAAAGCCACCAATCTGTGCTAACCAGTGAACTTCAACACATAAAGTTTGAGTCAAACACGTTTTCATTTTTGCATTTAGTCTGACATGAATTCACAGACTTAGTGTTGATATGCTAGCGATATGTAGAATTACATGTGACCAACCACTTAGACCAATCTGCAACTCCAACCCAAAGTCATATTTGGCCTAAATTCATAGTTAAAATGGCATTACATCCACACAAAAAATTTCTTTTCTGTTAATAAATTGAAAAAAGTAATTAGCAAATCTAAGTTTCAAAGCCATTATATTTATACTGAAATAGAAGTTACTACTACATGATAAACTAACATAATAATGATGATGTGAGATGATGGACAAATTGATCCATACTGACTTTAAGCATAAATTGAATTTGAGAACAATTACACTGGATTTGCACTTCATAAAATCATACAAACTTCATTGGCCAATAATGCATCAGGTGATCTTTTTACTGTCTTTCAGATCATATGAAATACAGTGGCCATGTTTATACACATGTTTCTCTTCACACAGTGAATAATTTGTACTTTTCTTTAACTTAAAATCTCTCCTTCTTGTTCAAAGATGTCTTATTTCAATTCATCATCAATAAAAATAAAGTAACCATGCAGTTTTTGTGACATTTATGCCACAAGCAAAATATGCTATCACTGTCTTTCATACCGCATAAATGTCACAAAAACTACATTCCATTCTATATTAAAGACCAGAAAATAAGCTTACCACAAGTATATAGTGATTATCCCTACTAAACTAAGAACAATCACACTGGTTTTTACTATGATCTACATATTCAGGGTAGGGTTGGAGCTCATTGCCTACTATATTAAGAGTCTATTTCAAGCCAGTATCTGGATTTCAGTGGTTACCTGTCTTTTTTCATGGTTTGTGTTCTGGATGTCAGATTTTAGTAATTGTATTTTTTTTTGTGGTCAGTAAAATTTTGAACATTACAGAATGTTTCTATTGGGAATGTAACAAGCTAAGATCATTAAACTTACTTCAGATCTGTTAATTGCTGTTTAATATCCTCTACATAATTGAGTTTTTCCTGTTTGATCCACTTTCTGACTTCGTCAAGGAATGGACCAGTTCTTCCTTCATCATCCTGTATACAAAGAAAAACAATTGTTAATTCAAAGGAAGATAATTTGAACAAACTTTGTCTTAAATGTGTGAATTTCTCTGACTTGGAAAAAATGTGATGTCATCACTGATTTTGATAAAAAACGATGATTTATTTGAAAGCTGTTTTAGATGACTGTCTTTTAATCTGCAAAGTTTGGAAAATAGGGTACAAGACAATTAATGCCTCTCAGATGTAAATGCTAGTTAAATAAATTCAGCAAAATAACATGTACTGGGAATCTTAAAAATGAGCTTACATTCTGTAGAAACTCTTTCTGGTGGATTAAAAAGAATTGTTGCGCACAATATTTTAAGTCAAATAAAAAAAAAAAAAAAAATACGGACATAAAATTGACAACAGAAATTTTCATGCCCTTAAGCACTGCACCAAAATATTTTCATATATGTTAAAACAGGCAAAATAACAAATTTTGTTTTGCCAAGAAAAAGATAATAAAATTAATGCCTAAAAAAAAGAATTAATTGAGCGTGATGTGCATTACGTAATGAAGTGGATATTTTCTACAATAATTCTGTTTCAAAATTTCCTATCCTCGTATCTATGATTTTCTTTTACATCAAGTCATGCAGTGTTCTCTATATTCATTTATAAGTGCTTCCAAAGGAGAATGAAATTAGGTTGTAAGCTTCAATCACAGTATTTATAGATTTTCATTAACATTATTCATACATACTTTTCACCCTTTCTGTAAATGAATAATTACTGCAGTTCTGACATAACAGTATTATGATTAGCATTTAGTGCATGCATAATTTAATGGATGCAAAATTAATTTTTTAATACCTTTCCAATTCCTACTTTTATCATGTATAACAGCAGAACACCAATAAGGTAATTGCTCTGCAAATTTCTAGTGTACATATAGAATAACGGCAGTTTTGAAGGTCGAGACGGAAATTATCAGCAGTATCACAGCGAGCCCAATAGGGCGAGCTGTGATACTGGTGATGATTCCCGTCGAGACCTTCAAAATTGCCGTTACTGCTTTTATCGGCAATGTCACAGTCATCACGATGTCACGTCGCCAATGACAATGTCTGATATTTTTTAATATCATGGCAGTACGAAGATGCTGACAATATCAATCTGCAAGATCAAAGGAAAAATGTATAAATTGCCGATAAAACAGAATCTTATATCTCTCCTTGGCAGTCTTAATCGTGTGTGCAGTGTTATCGTTCCTGGAACGCGGCATTCCTTTCGCAGTTTTTAGATTCGACAATGAATCATACCTGTCTACATTACAAAATTTCTCTGAAGACAAATCCAGAAACAGATTTGCATGCTCTTGCACGAGGTAGCCTCACATACTTCATTGTTAAAATTTAAGAATATTTAAAAACAAAATACAAGATTTTATTTCTATCTATTATTGCTGCAGCTGCTGACATTATTTACACAACTTCAGACTGATGGTACCACCAGTGCGCCACTTAATGTTTGTAGTTTTAATATCCATTTTCATGCAAGATGCATTCCTGACAAAAGAAATATCGTACTGGGCCTTTTAACTAGCATCTCGTTTAAGTAGGTTCGTGTTCCTTATTTGGATCTTCAGAGCATAGCTGTTTGACATGTATCCCACTCCCTCTTTAATATATCGAAGTATTCTGCTACAGCTTCATCTTAAAATAAAATGCTACAATACTATGTAATTTTTGGAATACATACTTGAATGTATCGTCTGTCTTTTTTTTTTTGGGGGGGTTTTTGGTGTTGTTGTTGTTGTTTTGCCATCTACCCATTTCATGATTGCTCTGTTTTATAAGTACAGTTACCTCTTATGTGTGACCTGTGATATTTGACACAAAGTTAAATCTCTTTCGATCTCAATAGACTTGTTTATTATTAAGAAAACACATGTGGGAAGAAATATAGGAGATCAAGTTGTTTACTTGTTTCCTTATAATACATGTAGGTTCTACTTGAGCAAAATTGGTTCTGTGATAGGTAACTTCTTTATCTGTCTCAATAGAAAGCTGTATATCTAATGATTTTCTATATAGGTGTTTTTAAATAACCGGAAGTTACGTATTATCAAATGGTATCAATCGTGGAATTGATATGAGGAAATTTTCAGCGTTGTCCAATCAGAATTGACGTTACATGCAGTGTCGCAGAAGATTACAATATCACTAGATATCAAGTTCAGTTGATTCGCCTTCGCCGTAAGACTATATGCATTCAGAGTTCTAAATTGTATTTAGAGCCATCTAAACACCTTTGCTTCAGTTTTCATGTGGGTTAGAATTTTCAGATTTAATATCTTATTAGGTGATTTTATCTTTTCTTCTCTTCAACAGTAAAGGTCGGTTTATAATAAGATCTTGATCTGGCCAATGAAAATCGAAAATAATAATAATAATAATATTGTTCTGCAATATCAATTCTTTTCCATTTGAACAGACATTTGTATATTAAGTGTGTCAAAAGTTGCAAATACTATTCTAATTTCATTCTGAGATGAAATCAACCCACAAACTGTAATTCTTTTCTAAATATAATTTGTGATTGTCTGTTACGGCCGTAAGGTGCATGCCACTACTGGTGGACTATTATCCCTGATGGTATCACCAATCCAGAATCCATCAAGCCAAATTCAATGCTGGCATGAAAATTACTCGAACACGTATGTTATGAAATTTCCAGTCAGTACAATTATTAACTTATGTTAAAAACTAAGTTGTATCTCTCTCTTGCAAAGGCATCCTTAGCTGGTTTTATCAGTACTGTTTAGGTAATTTTAGCTTTTGTTTTACTCGTCAATAGTTACTTTTGTTGAGATAACAATGATTTACAGTGGAAACTGTCTGGCAATGGAACCAACCACGTTACAAATAGTATAGTCTAACAAAAACAGTCTGACTGGTGCAATAGTATTGGAGAAATTTCAGATTCTAGTTTTGACAGAAAAGATCTTTGAGGGTTGATTGTTTGCTTCGTTTAGATTTCTTTACTGAGGAAAAATGTCTGGCTCGGAACATGAATTTGAAATTTTGAAGTCATTAGCAAAGATGAAAGACTTTTGTTTCATTCTTTGTCACATTACGTGTGACAATGATTTGTTTTCAATGGATGACCGAGAACAATCTATTCCTGTGTGGACAGGTTTTAATATTATTACCAGTACCGAAGTTCCTAGGAAAATATCATTGGCTTTTTACAAGTCGTAGACAAAATCCAACAGAACTCACAACTGTAAATACAGCTTTCAAACGCTCTATTACAATTGCTGATAAATTAAATCAACGTTATGTTGTCACAGTGTTTGATCAAGCAATTTATGCAAAGGCGTTGGAAATTATTTGGCAAAAACCACAGGAATAAAACCGTGTAGTTTCACCAGTGGATGCTTTCACCCAGATTGTTCTTTTTCTACCGGTCACTAGAAAGGATCTGAGAATACCAGTCTCGGCGATCTACTTTTCGAGTCTGGTACAATTGTTATAGGTCTTCATCTGGCATGATGGAAGGTAAATAGAATGAAAAGATTACCGAAGTGAATGTGCATAAAATCATACATCCAGAGGATCAGACAAAACCATTATAAAACAAGGAATCAAACACTAACACAAACGTGGAAGCAAAAATAGACACAAAGACTTAAACTAAATCTAGGACAATATGAACCATCATAAAAACCGGCAGTGACATCGGGTGGTGTAGAATGGTAAGCATGTCTTGCTTCAATTTAAACATTACAACCGAGCAGTGCGACTTCATAAACTAGCTTTTGAAGGTTGCCAGAAAAGCCGTTCGGAAACGTATAGCAGATGGATTCAAACAAACATCAGTGATGTATTTCCAAATAAAAGTGATCATAAGTTGATTTCAAATCAGACAAAAGAAATTCGATAGTCTCCTTCTGTGAAAATCTTCAGTGCTAACTGCAGCCCGAAAAATGGATGGTATTTTATGTGCGTATACCAGATATTGTTGTACTGATAAAGGCCCAATGAAAACATTTTGAAATTGGTGAGTTTAATGATGACATTAATTAGAAATGTAATTTGGAAATACATTTTGCTTGTATACGTTATTTCTCTGATATTTCCCTTATGATCGCCAAAACTATTCGCGTTTCCTACCTGTTTATTGTCTTCATATGAAGAATTTGCCTTAAACTCCTGCAATTCACCCAGAAGCATACAGTTACCTTTTCAACGGTAGATTTGATGTGCAACAAAGTTTTAACCCATTTTCGCAATTGTTCAACCATTGAATAGGCACTGAACAGAGATACTAAGACTAAAGGTGGTATCATTGATTTTAGTGTCAGCAAGGGGCAGTTCAGACATGGTTGCTTAGTGCAAACGAAAGAGCTGCCATATCTTAATCCTGTCAACATCTCGTTGATATGAGCAAATACATGTTCAGCTATGCCCAAGAAATCGGGAAATCATGAATGAATGGAGACGAGACAGATGTACGAAACAGTATGTCTATACTTCAAATCCATTTAAAGTCTCAGAACAACTAACTGATTTGTCATCCGATAGAGTTGTTGATGAAATTTTAAAAACTGATTTGCTTAGGGCACATGACATGGGTATCCGAACTTGTAGCCAGTTTATCAAAAATAGATTCGTTTCCAAACTAAGAGATTTCTCAATGCTCTTCTATAGTTGTCGCTGCAGACATTTTCTGTTAAGAATACAAATATGACCGCATCAGCTGATAAAAATGCAATGCTTAAATCTGACTGAATTTCATTTGTGGATTTTCTTCTTATCACCCAGTCTAGAAATCTTTTATGTGAGACGTTCCTTGAATTCGAATTATGTCCGGTTCGGTGGTCTGTAGCTATTGGCAGTCGATGTCTGGTGAAAACAAACAAGTCAGCACTACATAAAATTCTGGTAAAAAGGGGTTAATCCACTAAAGAAGATTCCTTCTGACTGGGTCGGGTATTTGGTGCTATGACTGTTACATAATCGATAACAGTCATACCATCCACTTTTGGAGAGTTGATAGGCATCATCTTGAATACAATTTTAGGTTTTGCAAAGCTCCTAGATCTTTCATGTGACACATATCCTGACATTTCCGTAAAAATACAGAAAGGGATAACCATGCTTCCTGTGTATCGGTGAAAACCATTTTCTGGTAGATTTCTTTGTCCAAGAGTGGCCTAGGCGGGATGTATAGATAAACTTAAAGCCAAAGAGTTATTTATTACATGTGGAAGTGAGTCTCACGGAATTTTCGTTGCGAATAACATGGTTGTTACAACGGATTCTTCAAATTTAAGGAGGCAGATACCAAGATATGTTAACATGC
Organism: Lithophaga antillarum; assembly: GCA_028566495.1. Classification (NCBI taxonomy): domain Eukaryota; kingdom Metazoa; phylum Mollusca; class Bivalvia; order Mytilida; family Mytilidae; genus Lithophaga; species Lithophaga antillarum. The sequence continues at coordinate 1,582 of JAOXYI010077738.1, read as the reverse complement.
TAAACACGCAGCGGATCGGGGGAACCGTTCTATCGTAATTAAATCATCAGATACAGACGTCGAAGTCTTAGTCTGCTATTTCCCAAAGTTCATTACTATCAAAATTTTTATATTAACAGATACTAATAGAGAATCATTGATAAATCTTGTATGTGCAAAACTGGGCTCTCGTATCTATAATACTTTGCCGGATTTTCATGCTATCACTGGCTGTGACACTTTTATTGCTCTTTCAGGAAAAGAGAAAGCAAAGGCATTCGGTGTAATGACGAAAAAACTTGTTTTTTAGCCCTCTGTCTGAGCTTGAAGATAATTTTTTGTATGTAACGAACTTCTAGAAGGAGGCTTCTTCTTTGCTGTTTATGGTCTTGCAATAAGTAATGTGAGCGAGATCTGATATGTTTTATTCTGTAGAGAAAATTTTCGATCAGAAATCCTAGATGGCTGCCACCATAGGACATAGTTTAACGATGAACATAATGGGAAATACCTTTAAAGATCTTCTTCTTATATACCCTTGAGTCAATGAAACTGTTTCTTTGCAAAAATGTTCCTAGGATGGCCTTTTACAAAGTGTTTACTTTTTTTTATTCTTTTTTCACTGATTGGAAATCCAAGATGTCTGCTATCGCGGAACATAGTCTAACATTTGACCCTATGGGAAATACATATGTACCTTAAAAAATCTTCTTCTCAGAAACCATCGAGTCAATAAAAATGGCCATTGCAGAAATATTCCTTGGATAGCCTTTTAAAAAGTGTATCTTTTCTTTCCCGAGACAAAATCCAGCATGGCACCATCTTAGGACATAGTTTAACATTGGCTCTATGGGAAATAACTTTGATAAAGATCTTTTTCTCAGATACCCTTGAGTCTATGAAACTATTTGCAAACAAGTTTCTGTGTGAACATCTATTTATAACATTTATTTTATTTGTTTATTTATTTATTTTTGGGGGGATTGAAAATCAAAGATGAACACCACCGTGGAACATAGTTTAACATTAGACCCTATGTCTAATTCTTTTAAAGATATTCTTTTCCGAAACCACGGAGTCCTTTTCAGAAATATTTCTTGAATGGACCTCTACAAAGTTTATGTTTTCTTTTTTTCCGATCTAAAATTCAAGATGGTCGCCACCGCGGGATATAGTTTAATACTGTGCCCTATGGTAAATACCTATAAATATTTACTTCTCAAAAACCAATGAGTCAATGACAATTTTCCTTTTCCGAAATGTTTCTTGGTGGACCCCTACAAAGTTTATGGTTTTTTGCCGATTGGAAATCCAAGATGGGCACCACCGTGGATCATAGTCTAAAACTGAGTGCTATAGGAAACCTTCAAAGATTTTTTTCTCGGAAACCACGGAGTCATGCAGTGAAAATATTCCTTAGCTGACATATTGCTTGAATGGATCTCGACAAAGTTAAATGTTTTTTGCTGATCCGAAATCCAAGACGGCCACCACCGCGGGAAATGGTTTAACGATTGATCTTATTGGAAATACCTATAGAGATCTTCTCAGAAACCAGTGAACCAGTGAAAGTGTTCCTTTGTAGAAATGTTCGTTACATGGA
>JAOXYI010077630.1:0-12403 GCA_028566495.1 Lithophaga antillarum | reverse complement strand
TTTTTTTTTTTTTTTTTGGTTTTTTTTTTGTTTTTTTTTTTTTTTTTGTAGAAGTTACTTTTTTGTCCATAATGTTTCCTTATGTGAATTAAATGTGATTTCGACAAGAATAAGTACCTTTAAGTTAATTTACTTTATTGACTTAAATCAAATTTCCATGACTGACCATTTAAAATTATGAATTCTTTTTACTTTTGAAAGAGGTCATTTTAATACATCTGTTTCGCCTAATATGGATCAGTTGGATCTCATATTTAACTCAGTCGTAGTTGTCGGATTGCCGTAAAGAATTGACAGTGCGCATGCTTGGTACTTTATTTTAATTCACTGGTGGAAGTAAACATTCAAAACGCCCATTAAAATTCATTCAGAAAATTAATTTTTAGGAGTCTTCTGAACGATTAAATCCACTTACTAGTATCGCAAAGTGCCAAAAACCTTAATATGTTTTGCTTTAAGGAATCGGAAAACCAAACACAAAAGTTACCTCCCTTTTAGAATTTCTCTTGCGGTGGTGGTACCAGTTCAGACGAAAACTTTGCTAAAGACCATCGCAGGATCCATTTTCCTTCAGTTTATCGAAATAAGTCCATAAAATCATAAAGATACTGAACTTTTTCTTTATCAACATGTGTACTCTCTTATGCACAACTTTCATTTATGGATAAGACTATATGAAAAGAAGTATTTATCTTCAATATCCATTTCTCGCCCTATAGATCTACTGTTTTTATATTCGAAAAAAAGGACTTCAAAATGAAGTGTTCAGAAAGTTGATTGTTTGAAAAGTTTTTTTTTGTTTTAATTTGCTAATTGATATCATAGTATATTATACTATGGGTCGTCCTTTACTGCCAAGAGAAATAATCACAACAACGTTAGGTTTGCTTCATATGTAAATCAATATACATATCGATCACAATTCTTCGCAGTGGATTGTTGACTGACAGTCTCCCTTTTAAGTTTTTGTTTAAATTTATTTTTCTATAAGTAAATACAGCAGTATATGCATTTGACCAATTTACAATTTTACCAGTGTACACAGTATATCGCTGTTCAATGGAACTCATCTAAACTAAATGTAAAGCTTGTCTAGTTTCTGAATTTTTGTTTACCTGCTTATCCGATCTGTGTTCAGAACCGAAAGTATACTCAAATTACAACAGGAAGGATCCACTGTTTTATCTCTCAATGTGGTGTTCATCTGTGATGGGACTTTTGTTTGTCACAGTATTTATAGAAACCGCTTAATGCCCATACAATATGCAATTTTCAAAGTGAAAAAAAGAACTCCTTAATTTTAGGAAATTATCATACTTTAAGATTAAATTATTCAGGTCATTATACTTTAGAATGTTTGACAGCAACAGTGTATAAATGTCTGTTTTTAATAAGAAAGTTGGGTACTTTTATTCTAGTTTGACCTCTTTCCTGTCTGCATATCAATAATTCAAGTTCGTTTATTAGATACATATATTAATTATTGAAATTTATTCAGTAATGCTAATATATTAATTGTACATATTAATTATCCAAACTAATTTAGTAATGATGATTCAGTATATATACATATTAAGTACTTAGATTTATTCAATAATGTTGATACTGAAGAGTTGTAAGTCAGTGAAATACAAATTTGGCGAAAACTTTTACCTTGCATTAGCGGTAATGCAAATACAGTTTTACTACATTTGAATGTTATTGTTACAGTAGAAATAGAAGTTGTCACCGACTATATCTAAAAATAACGCTGACTAACGTCGAACACTATGTAATATCATTGGTCAACGGGGTAAACTTCAAAACTTTTAAACATTTTATTTACAAAAAATAACAACCCTTCTATTTCAGAAAAGAAAACATTATTCAGAGCGACTGTAAAAAATTATTGGCATCTAGTCTACAACTATTGCTCATTGCTCATATCAAGAAATACTTTATAAAACAATGTAAAAGTAGCCTTTTTGATGATGAATAAGCAGAGAATTTGTACATATGTTCAGATGTAATTTCCATGTTAAACCACAGGTACAAAAGACCTATGACTAGAAATCTACCTATGAATCTATCTATTTAGATTCAGCTTTGAACTTTTCAGACTGATTAAAGAGGTTTTATAAGTTTTAAATTGAATCATTTTTGCAAGTAGGTGACCCATGTATTTCAGAAAATCCGCAAAAATGTGGAATATAATTTTGTGTTCCTTTTTAGGTGTTGCAAAAGTAAGATCTTTAATGCACAGAGTGTAAAAACAGTAGAGTCAACAACGGGTAATGTCACGCTCCTGTGATGTTCTTATTCTATACAGACAGTTTCCTGGAATTTGGATTTAAAAATGAAAATAAAACAAAATTTAGGTACGTAAAGTTTATGCTTTATTTCTTTGATCGATATACAGAAAGCTTCCTTAGTGTCAAACAGTGATTATAAATTGAAACTGCACGTTTAACAATCAGTAGAAATAATGCTAGAATGCTTTGTTGTAGTCAGTAAGATCATGGACAGTCAAACATATTTTGCTATAAATGATGACGTCATTTAATGTTGGAAAAACAGGGCATCTGATGATTGATATTAGACTATGTTTTATCGTGTACTTTGACCACAGGAGTGTACGGATAATGTCGACTACTGCAAAACGTTTTGAGGTGAGAAAATTTTAGATTATTTATTCAATATATGAAATAATAAGTAGACAATTTGTTTCGTCTTTCTTTCATTTATCATAAACAATATAATTTTTAAATTATCACGGATTGGAAAATGAACCAACAAATGATTCCACGTTCAATACTGAAAATCTATTAGAGGTACGACTTCCATTTCTGACCCGTCATCGTTTCCTAATATGAAGTGTAAAATACGAGTGGATTAATTAAAAAATAAACAATTTACTTTATCAAATTTATTTTTCAGTTACATGAGCTCAGTGACAACTTCTGAAAGTAACCCTCAAAAGGCAGTGACTGTTAAACAATGCTTTCAGAAGACCGTGATATATTAGTGTTTTTTTCTAAGTAAAATTGTTTTAAATTATTTGACTACGTATTAAAGTGACATTTTCTTGTACCTCATTAGTTTATTAATATGGTAATAATTGTTTTTAAATAACATACAATTATACCACAAAGTAGAAAGCCATATAATTTGATATTAATTTCATAAATTTATTTTAGATTTCGTATTAGAAGTACATACTGCGTGAAACAAAATTATGAAATAAGCGCCTAATTTTACAATATTTAGTATAACTTTTGACACTAAATTAACTTATTAAATTTTTTAAATGGATAAAGAAAACTGAAAACTGCTGACTCTGCATATACATGTATTGGTTAATACTGGAAATATGAACATTTTCCCGTGAGTATAGTATTTGCTTATTTCGCGTTTACAGAAGACACGCGAAAATTATGTCTACGCGAATTTTTCAAATAAATATACGGGCAATATGGCTGCTATTTCTAAATGTACGAAAATTATATCCAGAGCAATATACAAGATAGAAACCGCGAAAATAACCCAGTTTAATGATCAGCAATCGTCGATCCTTTTGCATATGTACACTTCAGATTTATCGAGAGTATGGTAATAAAAAGCCTACAGTTTTAAAGCACCTTTTCGTGTTGTACCGACCACGACTGTGTACGACGAATGTTAGTCGATTCACTTTAACACATAAACCAACCTATCACTACTGAAGACCGTCCGTGAGAGACCGACATAGTATTCAAGGACGTTAAAAACCACCCATCATAATCATCACTACTGAAGTTGTTTTTCTGGCTTTGAGAACGATTTACTTTACCCAGTGTAATAAAATTAAAACAGAAAAATTTAGTAAAGTAACACTTTTAATGTTTTACATTATGATATTCTTGAATACACCTTTTAATGAATGGGACGAGAGAAAATATTCGTGAATAAGAGACCACGCACAAACAACCACTTGGAGGGATTGCACAGTAATCTTTAAAAAAACATGTCAACCACGTACACCTAAATATATATTTATTTCCTCATCGATGGCCTACAGAGAGAACAAGCCAACACTGAAACTAACCAAATACAGGTCGCAGCAGAGGGACTCAACGACCAAAGTTAAAGAATTACCGAAACATCGACAATTCAAGCACCGTTGTATTCAGCAAGAACTCACCGTAAAAGTCTTTGCCAACTAAACAACAGATATTATTGTTTAACATTGCTCCTGTGAAAGACTTTGAAAATCCATGTGTTTGTTACAAAAACAGTGCGTAAATGTGTATTTTTAATTTTTTTTGGTTAAAAAATAGCATATCTATGGTGTATATATATATATCTATGTAGTGCTTCTTCATAATGGTTTGTTAAATTAATAAAAAAATAACGTAATTTTGACATGTGACTCTATTTGCCATAAACATTATATAAAACACTAATTATTTTTTACATTTTGTACTGATTTAACTGTAGCGCTAATTGCAGGTAAACTTATTTAACCCTTACACATTCTACTTACGTTTATTCAACAAAATTTTGCCCACCTGTATACCAAAAAATTAAGTGTTGGAGAAACGTGAACACACTGTTTAAGCTAGTGATCATCTTGTTGGTAATTGTCCTGTTCAGGTTATTGTGCGCTTTTATAGGAACAAAGAGGCAATATAGCAACGGAAATGTTGGGTACAAAAAAAAACTGGTTAAACACACTAGAGTCAGAGTAACTCGTATCCCTGCTGGTTTTTTTTTTTTGTCTAAATTTTTGAATTTTCTGAGTACTGTGGGAAGTATTGCAATTGGTACCATTTTTGGAAGTGTACTTCATTATTTTTTTCAATAATAGCACAAATAGGTCTGTAGAAAAATTTACATATATACATATTTCATGTGTACGCTTGATGGAATATGTTCTAAATAACTTAAAATCATACATCTTCTGAAAGCTATTGTCTCCAGTGTACATTTGCTACTTTCATCATACCAAGACATTATAATGAAGCATTTTGGTAAAGAATTTGTATTTTTTCCTTTCTTCTTTTTTTCCTTCTTTTGTACATTGTTTTAGATTTTAATTCTACCTTCAAGCTTTACAAAAAACAATTTAAGATAAGATAAGGCATCATAGGTCATGACATCCTCTGGTATAATGTAGACTGTCTAGACATCACAATATGCAAATCCTGAATCACGTTGCATTTTTTTACCCGAACGGTCATATTGTTAATACTAGAAGATGTTATTAGAAACTGTATAGAAAATTGACTATTCATTTAAGTAATGTCGAAAGAAAATGAACTGATGAAAGACACACTACTTGAATATACTGCAGTCTGTGAATAATAATTTCATCATTCCGATGAGTCAGTTACTGGTATCATTTCAAGCATCATTCTGAAAAAAAAAAATAATGCAGCTTTATATTGCTTACAATTTAAAACTCTTTATGCTTAAAACAGAAAGTACCGCTGTAATAGTTTTGGTCACTACCTATTTAATAGAGGTGTTTTAATAAACTACTAATTTGTTTTTATTTTTGTTTTTGTTTTTTTGAAAGAGGGGGAATATACTTTTAGTTATCTTATATGTTTGTACTGGTTTTAGCTTGTTTTATCCGTACTGTGGTTGTTATCGCCCTTGAATTACCCTTGTCTTTTAATACTTTGCTTAAATTCTATACTGTCTCATTGTATTTGTCCCATACTCTCATATTCGTAACCTTCGATTTTATCGCAGGTATCCTTTAACCCTTTGTAACCTTTAAATGTATAAAATAAACCTTTCGGTGAACCTCTGACTGTGTTGCGTCAACCATTGACGTGCTTTGGCTTGTTGAGTTGCAGCTTCAGATAGCTGTAGTGTCTGTAAGTTATATATTTTTCTTACTTGTAGCACAACTGCAAAAAAGCAAATTTTTGTTGAAACCATTGCTGTGAATTTTTAAAAATACATAGACGTAAATTTACTTTGGTTTCGGGGCTAGCATCGCCAGCCATATTAATTTGTTGATTTTTCCACTTCAGTATCGGTTTTAGTTTCGTTTGAATGTAGAAATGTCCTAAATACTCACGCATTAGATCATTATTTAACAAAACAATAGCATTCCGGTAGATTTATTGTGTAATTTGAAAATAGCATGTGCAAATGGTTATTCTAGACATGAAAAAAAGAAAGAAAACGGGGTAACGGTCAGATGGGAATGTGGATTAGAGAGGGGGGTTTACTGGTAAAGCATTTGTATTATGTCAAAGCTTTCTTTAAGTGTCCATTAATAGTTATGGATAAATTTCTATGCAGAAATCGCATCATAAATACCATCCTAGAATGACTGTCCAATCGCTACACTTTACAAAATGAAAATGAAAGTTTCGTGTTTTGCTAATCTGATAAATCCAAAGTATACTCACCGGAATTTCTTCAGTTGTACTTATGCCAAATACATGGAATGCCTATTATATCAAAACAGTTACAACCATATAAACCAAAATGATAAAAATAAGTATGAAGCCTGGTCACTTGGCTGGTGATACCAAGAAGTTTGGTTACTGGGTTGATGATATAAATACGAAGTCTGGTTACTGGGCTGATAATACCTAAAAAAGCTCGGTTACTTGACTGATGATACCTATTAAACCTGGTTACTGAGTCTAATAGTACCTATGAAGTTATGTTGCTGGACTGGTGATATCTATGAAACCTGGTTACTTGGTTTATGGTACCTATGAAGCTTGGTTACTGAGCAGCTGATACCTATAAAGCCTGGTTACTGGGCCGATGATGAATATGAAGTTTGATTACAGGGGCTGATGATACCCATTAAGCCTGGACTGGGTTTATGATAAATATGAAGCCTGGGTTACTTGGCTGATGATAAATGTGAAGCCTGGTTACTGGGATAATAGACCTAGAAGCTTGATTACTGGACCAATTATACCCATTAAGCATTGATGGGGGTCTGATGATACCTATGAAGCTTTGTTACTGAGCTTCTGATACCTATAAAGCCTGGTTACAGGGCTGATGATCAGTATGAAGTTTGGTTACAGGACTGATGATACCTATTAAGCCTGGACTGGGTTTATGACATTTGAAGCCTGGCTGATGGTAAATGTGAAGCATGGTTACTGGTCCAACAGACCTAAGAAGCGATGATACATATGAAGACTTGGTGGGGGGTCTGATGATAGCTAAGAAGTTTTGTTACTGGGCCTGTGATACCCATGAAGCTTGTTATTGAGCTGATAATATCTATTAAGCCTGGTTACTGGGTTTATGATAACAGTGAAGCTTTGTTGCTGGGCGTATGATACCTAAAAAGCCTTGTTACTGAGCTGATGATACCTATGAAGGCTGATTAACAGGACTGGTGGCAGCTATTAAGCCTAGTTACTGGGTTCATGATACCTATGAAGCTTTGTTACTATGCTGATAATACCTATAAAGCTTGGTTGAGCTGATGATGCCTATGAAGCGTGTCTTTGTTGTTGTCACTGAAAAAAAATCAGAAAAGTTATTTCCTAAATAGAACATAGGTTACATTTTATTGTGTATTAAAATACAACAATGCTTCTGTTACAGTAATAAGTAATTCATACTTTATTCATTCAAAATCATGTAAAACATTTATATATAAAATGTATAACAATAATTAGTATTCGGTATTGCTTACTTCAAAATGTTTGTGGACCAAAATAAGAAATTATTTCAGTTTCTCAGTGATGTGACAGACGTAGAAATTCTCAGAATATCTGAACAAGATTCATTGGTTAAGTTAGAAGTCTATTTACATATTACTTTGATGAAGACTACCGTCGATATAGTTTTAATATTCTCTACCGTTATCTCTGATAGATAGTAATCAATAAATATTGATGTAGGCAAGTGTTGAATGATGCCATGAGGTTTACAACATGCACAAAATGTATGAAAAGTATTCCTTTTTTATTTGTAAGATGTTATGAAAGTAAGATGCTGAATGCACAGAGATAGGAATACTGACAATAATTTTGCATACTAGTTCTCTTGACCTGTTTAAACATACCTTTTGTCTCTACTATATCAATGACTATTTGATTTTATGGCTCTTATTCAATAATAATATGTATAAGCGATTTTCTGAAAATTGGGTTAAGTGTAAAATGAAAATACAAATTTGTTTACATTGCAATTTGTAGTACAGCAGTCTCTAGTTCTACGAATTAGTACAGCCGTGTCATCCTGAGTAGGACAACATTTAAATAGGAAAACAAATGAGGTACAGATGTGTGTTTAGGAGGGATATGTGAGATGTTGGATAATAAGGATATTTCTTTATCGTCAACCAGGATATTTGCGATGGACAATTCGGACATTTGATGCAGACAAAGTAAATTTGATGTTTGACAATCCGAATATATTCAATAATTGTGTGATTTGAGTGATTTCGCGAACATTTAACATGTGGACTACAGCAAAGGTTCTTCTGGTAATACACATATTTTTTACTAGCAGACAACATAAAATGTTAATAAGATATTTTATTTAATTTCAATCACCACTAATTATGTAATGATAGGATATAATAAATATATTAAACAAGAATGATATGCTGGGGAGCATTTATCGCCAAAAAAGAAGACTAAATCAATTATTCTGCTTGAAACACAATATCTACGTAAATAATGTATCACTAATCACCTTTTGTTAACAATTGACACTATTTTCAGAAAAAAAAATGAAAAAGGAAACTTAGTTCCGATTACCAAATAACGCGTGCCATTACAAAGTATGGATTTTCCGATTGGTATATTTTGAATTAATAAAAAGGAAACAATATTATCTACGTCAAAATGAATCCGAATTCTCCATAACGATAAGTAGGTCTAATTGTTTATAGTTGTAAAAACAGTCCAATTGTACGTAAAATTACAAGAGTATAACAGGAATAATACATTGGGGATGTAATGAATAAACATTACAGTACGGAAAGAAAGACAAGACCAATACAATAACTGCAAAATGAAGCCTGAAGAAATCTGGACAACATAAAATCACTAAATTTTAGAGTACGATCAGTTTCCTCATTCTTTGTTCGTCTTGGAACCCATCGTGAAGTCCCATATCTTAAGGCCTGGTCTTATAATTTCTGTAGTAGGTAATACAATGGTTCCAGTCATATTACACCGGGAAGTTGCTGTAGCTGCAGTTGAGAAAAAGAACTAACACTCACAATTTTGCGCGAATTTCTCTTCGACCTTTAAATTTTTTATTGAAATTCGACCCCACTAGATATGAAACCAGCAAAATAAATAGTGTGTACTAGCATGTGGTATGCATTGAACATCTACTGAAGCCAGCTTTTTTCATTCAAAATACATATTCTCTAGTAATTCTGTCTGAAAGTGGCTTTTAAAGATAAAGGGATTCAATACTAAAATCACTAGTTAATTTTATTAACATTGTTATCTTTCCTTACTTTCTGTTTCTGTTTCTAATTTTTAATTTAAAAGTATACTTATATTAATATTTCATCGATTTATATGATAAACAGTAATACATTGTTCACATATTTTCTCAACAAACAACAGATTAGTCTACCGATAATTTTTGCAGTTGAAGCAGGTTATTAACAGGGTCACATGACACTGACTGCCACTGATTGTGACAGGGGTATCACGAATAAACTAGTCATATTTTTATGACTACTAGTGTGGTAGAAGTTGTTCTTTAACCCAATTAGGAAGCTGTTCCCTTTAGAGAATAAATGGAATTTTCAGCTGTAAATTATTTTGAAAAAAAAACCGAAACAAACAAACAAACAAACTTTATGTATATCCTATTTGGTGGAAATGATATAGAATAAGTCATATTTTTAATCATTTCTATGTTTACATTCATATTAGAATAAACAGCTAAAAAGCACAGATTTCGGTCTGTCCACAGACAGCAATTATAATGAAGGACGGCAACCAAAATTGTATCCATAAACATGTGACCAATACACTGGTCATTCAAAGGGCCTTTACATGCAAATTTTGTACGGCCATATAATAATATTGTCTAGTGTATATGTAATGCTTTTACAATATCGCACTCCACTGGATTTCAACTTTACAATTGGTCCTATGGACAAGTTCTATATTCCCTGAAATAATCTTCTGAAAAAATATGCTAATATCCATTACATTATCTATAAGATAGTTGAAAAAATACAGGCCGCTCTTCAAGAACGAACGTAGATAGATTTGTCCATTAATGAGATTATAAAACTTTCAACAGGATGAATGGCTATTTTGCCCTATTTCAAAAGGGAAGGCTCATACCATCTTCAAAACTTGATAGATGAAACATTATGAAATAAATGGCAACCTGATGTTATAATATTTTTTGTATATTTCCATACACGACAATTAAATTTGAAATTTAATTAATAGGTTCTTAAGTGAAATCATGTAACTGCATACACCGAAGTGGGTGCTGTTGCTGAAACGATTGACCAATTTGCTATCTGTTCATTATAAGACTGATTTTCCTTAACGAGAAAGCAATTTAAACACATGAATTTAAAATTCTTAATAATTAAAACTACTAACTTTTACTACAGTGTCGATTATTAAATCCTTTTAAATGTCTATGTGTCCCAGCTTTAGTTTTCAGTGTTGTGTCTGTGTTCTACTTCCACGTTTGTGTTTGATCCTTTGTTGATAACAGTCTTGTCTGCTCCTATGGATATGTGACTTATTAACTGCGATATTCTTCTCATTCTATTCATAAAGTGTTGCCTTAAAACTCCACATTTTTAAAACTGGTGCTTTTGTATTGTTGCTATTACAACTTCGTACAGGATGCACAGAGGTACGGGACGATTGAAATTTACCAAAATATTTTGAAAAGGTCAGGTAAAGAAAAATGGAAAACAAAGTTGTGAAGTATACCTAATTTATGTGTAATTGTTCAGAATATGCATTGTATATTGAAAATAACCCATAGCATATTAAAATGCCATGTATTTTCGCCACTGAGTCGATGCGACTGCGGGTGCACGGTTAGTCCCCGAGAGTAGCAACCAGCCCAGTAGCCATCAGTGCTGGCATGAAAATGACTTGATTACTATGTTATGAAATTTCCAGTCACTAGTATTTTAAATTATTCTATTACTGAGGTTTCTCTCACTCTTGGAATTTTATCCCTATATGGTTTTGGCCGTACTTTTTTAGGTGATTTTGGTTTTTGTTTTGCTCTTCAACTTCTTGAATCTGAATTTCATTGGGTGTCCAAATATTTGGCTTCGAGCACCACTAAAGGGTTGAAATACGCATATGATGCATCAAATTAACTTTGTTATCCTGTGGTGATATATTGCAATATAGGTTTTCTGATAAATTTAGGATTTATTGCTTTACTTAATTTTCTTTTCGTTTTTTTTTAAAGATTCCTTTCATTTACGTGAAGTGTCTTAAAATAACAGTATTATATTGTCAGTATATTCTATAGTACCACAGACTTGGAAAATAGAATAACCTGATATTTTTTTTATTAAAATATAAAAGCATTGTAATACATGCCTTTATTTGCATATAAATAAGAGAATTCTTTGGTGTTAATTTTTCTAAGGCGAATGATAATAATTGTGATTATTGTGGTCAATGTGGTCGAATATCATGTTTAATTGGCTTTCCAAATATTTTGCATCAACTGCTGAGAACATTTCTGTAAGAGAAATGTGCATTAAATGCATTAATATTTTGCTCATCAGCTTAATTTTATTTTGGATTGATTAAGTAAATGCACAATTTATAAAGAGTTCCTGTAGATGTACAAAATTTAACAAAGAAAAATACTGCATTTTTTTTTCATTATGAGTCATTCTGTGTTCAGAACGTTTGTACTCATGCGTACAAGAGTGGGTTTCACATATAAAAAATATCTACAAATTATTGTACTTTGTACAAGTCAAAATGAGTAATAATATGTAACAATACCACTAACATGGAAAATGGAATGTCGAAATGACAGGAAAGCTCGCTCATTTGACATATTTATTATGAATATGACACTGAAGTTGAAAATGCAGATTATATTGTGACGTTCTAGAAGCGTTTTAAAATCGGATAATATTTATTCACTAAATCTGTTAAAAAAATAATAATAAAAATTATCTTTTGTGAACTTAGATAAAGGTATCACTGCGGTGAATTCCTCATTTTAGAAAATCCCATTTCTAGGTTCAACCATAAATTTTTCCAAAAAAGCGAAAAACAAATGACCTTACAAAGAAATCTGTAAACAAAAATTGTTTTCCTGAAGTAGTTTATGATGCCCTGTAAAAACAGAACCACTCATTCTTTTGGTTTTTTTTTTATAAAAATATGTTTAAAACGTAAATTATTGTAAAGACTTTTGGTTTCTTTGAATTACTCCAGTATAAAAACAGTTTAATTTATGA
>JAOXYI010077519.1:0-12403 GCA_028566495.1 Lithophaga antillarum | reverse complement strand
TTGGAATTATTCAGCTTTACAGATATGTAATTTTTTCCGATATCTTTCAAAATGAAGGAGGAGTTTCAAAGGCCACAAGCGCCCCTAAAATCTGAAAATTGCCAAATTTGAAGATATTTTTTAAATTGTTTTCCACTTTTATTGTCATAATATTGAACTTCTTGCAAATATTGCAATAAAAACTGTCAAAACCTATGGATAAATATCACAGGAACAAAATAAAAGTTACTGCAGTTAAATCTGTATATCTGTCAAAAAGTTGTTCGAAAAGTAAGCAAGTGGCCGTACGATATTTTGAATACCAAGCTGAACAAGTATTATTAGTTCCAGCTGAAACGCACTTTAAAGTTTAGCTTTTTTTTATATAACACCTCTATTGGTGTTGAAGAAGATGATGAAGAAGAAAAGACCGAGCGCTTTCTTTTCACGCCGCAGCTCTGTACTTATCTCTCCCAACTTAGTGCCAAACTTTACTAATATGAGCCTCGTTTTAAAAATGAAAGTAACATGATTTCCCATTTCCCAGATATTCAAACAGAAAGCGCGAATGTTAAATAGGACACCTTTGTTGTTAAGACAAATTTTGTGCAGATGTTATTGTCGAATGACAATGAATTATCATATAGCTTTTCCTGACATACCTGTGTATTTGGAAAGTTCGAAAGGGAAAAATACAAAACCAGAAAAACGGGAAACAGGAATACAAGCACTTTCTCTGTCGAAATGTTTCTCAAATGAGCATGAAACATTTCTATTTTATAACAGTTTTAGAGATGAAACGGACAAAACTTCTAGCTATTTAAAAAGCGCTATTGAATCGCAGAAACTACTGAGGACGATTTCATCCGAACTTTCGTGTAATGTATCCTTACTGTACGTCATATCTGATAAACAGGGTGAAACTTCCAACAAAAACATAGATTTCGATATTTGGAGAGGTGTTTGTGCATATTCATCAAAAACTAATGAAAAATTTATCAAAACTGAACTGATCAAACTAGCAAGTAAACACAATTTCAAAACATATCTCATTGTTTCACAAATTAAGGAAGGAAAGTGTAAGGTTGAAGAAAGGAATTCAGAAAGAATGTCAGAAGATATACTGTCAGAAGAAATGTTTACAGTAAATGATAACTGGGAGAAGCCAGACCTTGATGGTACAGTTAAACAGTATCAGTCAAAATTATTCACATATCCAAAACTTTGTCCTGTTTTTGGTGGATACAGAGAAGCGAAGGAAATACTGTACAAGGTAAACTTGGTAACCCATATATTGCAGGACATATTTTTTCAAAATCATACATGCAATATGTCACTCCGTGAGATAAAATCTAATAGAAATCTGGAGCATCTAATGGTATAACGGCGTGAATTTGAAATCTCATGGGAAAATAAAAAATCTAACATAAAAAAAAATTAATGGGTAAATTTTCGGTTTCAGAAAACCAGACTGTTGTTTACAGTTTGTAAACAGGGTTCCCACGCTACCGGGAAAATGGGAAAACTCGGGAATTCAGTCAGTGGTGTTCAAGGCCTTGAAAAAGTCGGGAATTTCAATAAAATGGACCAAAAGCCGGGAAAAAGCTGGGAATTTTAATATGGCATTGACTCGTTTTTACCGAACATAAAATTTGGAGATGTAAACAATCATACTGGTTTCAGTAAGGCGCAGTGAAATGAAGAAATGTGTTTATTTTAAACAGAGAACCAGTAGATACATCTCAATTAGCCATGCACTTTTTCACACCAATATTTTGTATCATGGTTCAAGTTGCGTACTGATATAGCGCAAATGATGTAGTTGGACCTTGAAAATGGTTTCAAAATCGTGGAAAAGTCCTTGAAAAAACCGGGAATTTCAGTTACGAAAAAGCGTGGGAACCCTGTTTAAATGTAAGCTTACTTAATTCAATGGGCGACTTTTTAGGATTTGTTTTTTAATTATATTACATACATTTTGTATTCATAGGATCACAAAATAATAAAATACAAATTCAAATTTCTTTTTCATAGATTGTTCGTAACTATAAATAGTATTACGATAGAAATTTCAGTCCGGACATAAGACCGTACAGATACAAATACAAAAGGAACATATAAACGTTTAAATTTTCGGATAGGAGATTTTTGAAACGTTTCACATTTAAAAGAAAAGCCTCAAAATTCCTCTTCGTCAATACTTTCAATAAACAGTGTATATATAATACAATAAAATTTTATGGATGCACTAAAATTATGCAAAAACAAAATTAATTTTGAAATTGCAAACATTAGAACTAAGTTTTCTGTAAATAAAGAAATAAATAGAGATGAGAAAGAAATTCCTGAAAACCGGAAGTGAGATATGGTATATGGTAGATAGTATCTCCCGTCTTGAGTGTGCCGTTCTTCATATGAATTGAAAAATTACTGGAAGTGACCTAAGCCTCAAATAATAGCTAAAACGATGCCATGATGTGCTAACGTCTTACAATGATATTATTAATAGTTCAAAGGTATGAAACCCACACATAACTTTCATCTTCAGCCATGACCTTGGACTTGAAGACTGAATACTACAAAATTACCGGCAATCAGTTATATGAGAAATATATTCCATCCTTTGTCTGGTTCTAGGGTTATATCGAAGACAAGTAGTATGATTGATGCATGTATGTATAACGTAAGCAGATTCCAATAGACCTCCCATCAACCGGCAAAACGAATTACACATAAACTTCAAGCTTTTCGGGGGCAAATCACAACGTACTTACCTCTCCATTCATATAGAAAAATATCAATGACACTATAGCACCCTGAAAAATACATAGCACAATGTCTACAAATCTGCTCTTGCTTTAAATAAATAGCATTTATGCCGAAACTACGTATATGACCATACTACAGTATACGAAATACGCATTTTCGTCCCAAGGTTATTAAACCTCATGCGAATTGGAACATCATATTTGTGTCTATTTCGTACAATAATGTCACGAATATGAGTGTTCATTTCCAGCATTTTAAAGTAATTTGTCTTCAATTCAAAAAGACAGTTTGTTTTGTTTTAAAAGAATTTCGTGTCAACAATACATTATTAATATAGACAAATGAAGATTATAGATATTATGCAGTAACATATTGTACAGCGCTTAATGTTGGCGGAAAATTGAAATATCGCCAAAATTTAACACTGCCGAAAGCTAAACATTGTACTAATTACAATAAAGTCTTACGAGCGCCAATTTTATCCCCGCCAAAAGTTCATTTTCGAAAATCGTGAAATTTCAGCACGGCCAAATAAAGCACAAGTGTATGATCTCGTGCGTCCTTAAATGCAATTACATATACTTCACCTTATAGTTATTATTTTTTAAGATTATTTCCCGACCATATAAGAGTAACAATTTCACTTATTATAATGATTGTGAAACGTTTTATATTGTAATAAGTTTATACTACATGTATAACCAGAAGCTCACCTGAGCACGTATCGCTTCCCTCGTCATAAACTGGCCCATAAAAAGAAATCGATAGTAATAGGAGATTTTCTCGCCAAAGCAGGTTAACATTTGGGCTTCCACGACTTAGACTCTTTGGCCTTAGACCTCAACGGTACTTCTTGCCAAATATTACTGTATTTCTGTTGTTGTTCATAATAATGTTATTAAGGGTTTTCCCAATTTTAGTGGGAACGTTTGAGATATGAAATTGAAGACATCCATTGAAGGAATTTGAATCCCCAAGAAAATATTGATCAGGATCATCTAAGCAATATTTCTGCCATGTTTGATTCCATATGATTCAGTGGTTATGCAGTTTTACATTATACATGTATTTCTTATGGGAATATGTTAAATTGTGTCCTCCGCTGGCAGCCATCCTGGGTTTTCGGTTGGTAAAAAAAATGACAACGCTTGGTCTGGCCTTTCAAGCAAGACTTCTGCCAAGTTTAGTTCCGTTTGGCCCAGTGTTGCTGAACAAAAAATTGAATTACATCATTGTGAAATTACAGCTAATGTGTATAAACGATTATGGTGGCCATTTTGGATAACATATCCAATCTGACATAATTTTGAGGGAAGATCAGTCAAGGACTGTACAGTATGTAGTAATTTGATTTCATTTGGATCAGTGTTCCTGGTGAAGAAGATTCTTTTAACATTTTTCCCGTAGGGTCCTTTGTTAAATTATGTCATCTGGTAGCAGCCATCTTGGATTTTCGATCAGTCAAAAACGTAACAACGCATGCTCAGCTTGCAAGGACCATTCATGACAAGTTTAATTTCGATCGGCCCTGTGGCTTCTGGAGAAAAGACTTGACATTTCAGCCAATCAGAACCCATTATGCACCCTGGTAGCCATCTTGGATTTCAAAGCACACCTAAAGCAAATGACACTTTGTATTCATCTTTCAAGTAACATTACTGCCATGTTTCATTTCATATGGCACAGTGGTTCTAAAGAAGATTTTTTTAGCTTCCCACATTAAACTGTATTTCCCGCTAGCAGTATTGTTGGGTTTCCATCGGTCTAAAAAGTAAAAACAATTGATCAGGACGTGGCAAGGACCATTCATGACAATTTTCATTTCAAACAGATCTGTAGTTTCTGGCAAAAAGATTTTTTTTATTCCACCCTATCAGTTCCCATTATGGCCACTGGTGGCCTTCTTGGTGGAAATCTTGGATGTCTAATCCCTAAAGAAAGTCGCAAAACTTCTTCAGGACCTGTCAAGCAACAATTCTGCCAAGTTTAGTTCCATCTGCCTCCGTGATGCTTAAGACACAATTAAATTAATTCATGGTGAAATTGCAACTAATTTGCACTCACGACTATGGCGGCCATCTTGGATAACAGATCACCTAATCTGAAACACTTTCGAACGAGGGTTACCCGAGGTCTGTTTGTAGCAAATTTTGATAGAAGATTTTGACATTAACTTATTGTAAAATTACCGCCAATTCGCATAAAAAGCTATGGCGGCCATTTTGGACAACGGGTCAAATAATCCGTCACAATTTGAAAGAGGACAAGCCAGAGACTATATGTCCCAAGTTTGGTGTCATTTAGCCCAGTGAATTTTAAGAAGATTTTCAAAACATTAACAATTTTCGACCAATCAGAGGCGCATGCTGGATAGCGGGAGTGACAACCTGACACAATCTGAAAAGGACCACCCAAGCATCATCCTGTCAGTTTGGTTGAATTTCGTCAAATGGTTCTAAAGAACAATATGAAAAATGTTTTTTAAAAAGTTTACGGACGGAACAGACGTAAAGTGATGGTGAAAGCTCAGATGGATTTCAGCCAGATGAGCCAAACATTAATAATTAGCAATACGATGACATTGTTTACAAGTTTGATATCTAATTTTAAATGTAGTGACGTTCTTCCAGTAAATAACACACTCTTTTTGCTCCAAATCTCGTTGGTCACATTTGGTTAGTTTACATAACCAATTCCATGCTCAAATTTTTGTTTCATCTTGCCAAAATAAGAGCGTCAACACGTATTACATACCTGAGAGTCAATGATGAATTTAGAAACAATTTCATACAGAAGTCGGTCGGCTTTTTCTGCTGGCGGTCTGTATGTTATGAAGAATAGCTGAATTCCAAACAATGGAACAAGTAAAAATGTAGCTTTTATTCCTCGCCTATAGTTTAAAGTAAAATACAAATGTAGATTTGAAAACGAAAACACACAGAGATATAACTAGATTTCTTTAATTCAGGATTGTTTAAGAGAGTATACTTGTACAAATCCCCTTATAATACAACATTTCGTTTGCTGAAATTAAATCTGGAAAACAGGATTTCTAGACAGTTTATAGAGATGGTTCTAAAGACTGAGATAAAGTTGCTTCTGCAACTGTATTTGAACAGCGAGTTGCATCCCTTCGTCTTCCACCTTCTAGTTCTATCTTCACAGCTGAAGCTAGAGCAATCATCCTTGCATATAAATTTATTGCTTCATTCGAAAAAAATATATATGTTATATGTTCCGACTCTCTTTCTTGCCTTTTGGCAATTGAAAATATAAAAATTAGAAATCCTCTAGTACTGAAAATACTTGAAGTTTAAAAAAAATTATCTATTTTAGACAAACAAGTTGTCTTTCTGTGGGTACCAAGTCTCGATGGTATTCACGGAAACACAGTCGTCGACCAGGAGGCCAAAATTGCTTTAGATGACACAATCTCTAATTGTACAATGCCTTATTTTGATTTTAGACATTTTATTCTGAAATATGGTTTTTTTTAAATCGCTTGAAGAAGGATTGTGACTTGCAGATCGATAACAAGCTGCACGAAATCCAACCTTCTATAGCTAAAAATATTTATACATTCGGAAAAAGTCGTAAAGACCAAGTAGTTTTAATTCGTTGTCGCATTGGCCACACAAGGACAACTCACTCTTATTTACTTAGGGTTGAGGATACCCCTGTATCCCGTGCCAATGCCATATCATGAAGCATGTTTTGATAGATTGTATAGATACGGGCGATATACTAAATAGATTGTATAGATACGGCCGATATTAGAAATAGATTGTATAGATACGGCCGATATTAGAAATAGATTGTATAGATGCGGCCGATATACGAAATCGGTATTTTGATTTTTTATCTATGTATGACTTGTTTAACGCTGTCGCTAGCTACCAAATTTAAAGGTATTTGAAGGAGGTTAATCTTTACTCAAAAACAGTTTTCTTTACTTTGTGTTTTTAGATGCTTGTTTTTTACTATAATATGAAATGTTTTGTTTTTGTATGTGCTTTTTAGTCTTGGTTAGTGGATCTTTTGTCCAATTTCATACGATGTTTTTTTCTGTCTAATATTTCATAAAAATTTTTGACTTGTAATGTGTAATGTTCTCACCACGATATAACTGAAAGATTGCTAAAGTGGCGATAAGAAACCATCAATCGATCAATCAGTTGAAAGTAAGAGGTCTGAAGTGACTGAATAAAAAATCAAGCAAACCTTTAGAAACATCAACTGCTCTAAATTAATATGTCAAAAAGCGTCACTAGATTTGAAGATTTTTGCGTGTGGATAATTGTATTCTCTCATGAAAGTGAAGACCTCAGCGTATTTGTAGCATCGATGTTTCATAAAATAGAAATAGAACTGATTAATTCTTTCCTGTCAACAATTTTCAATGATCAGTGTTAGTAGAGAAGAAAGTCGGCAACCCATGCAAGGAGAACAACAAAATCCCTCAAGAACTACGAAGTACTTTACATAAAATTCATACACGTTTATAAATTGAAGTGAGGATAACGCTTTAAAAAGTTTTGAACTGTGAATGGTTATTTACCTAAAACATTTTCTACAGGCGTACCTGATGAAGGTTATTCCAGAAACACGTGTCGTGCGCACTGAAATTGGTATCATACGTTTATCTACAATCATGCATACTACCGCATGTATTTCAGTAAATTTTCCCTATTCGTTCAAATTTGTTTTGTTTGTAAGTTTGTTCGTAACATTATCTTTTCATTGTCCTGTTTCACTTTTTTGGCAACAACTACGTTCATTCTTTTACTGACTCTCAAATTGTGTTGTTTTCAATTCGCTACGTCGTATTTTGTAAACTTCAACCTTTTTTTCCCTGATTCTCATCATCTCACTTGAAAGGAGAAAGCAACCATAAAGTTGAAAATTTATTTGAAGCGCAGGGCTAAGGATTTACTTGACACAAAATCTTACAAAATACAGATTAAACACAAAATGATAAAGAACAGAAACATCCCTTTCGTTTTTTTCTTCCTTCTTGAAGAGTCTTAAAATGAGCAAGAACTCATACCCTACATCAAACCTGAAATGCTCCCCCACCAGCAAGCAGTGATGGTAGTCCATTCTGAATACAATCTGTGTATGTACGTAAAAGTGAAAAATGAAAAGTCAGCAGTACAACCATTCACAAAAAAAACAAGACAGTGAATCCCCTCTGAACTAGTAATTTCAAAAAAGTTAGGCATGGAACAGTCACCTTAGCAGAAGTGGCGGAATTTCTAGTATAGCTGTTTAACGAGATCTCTCACATCCCCTCTTAATTTCTAATCCACATTTGTAAATACTACCTGTAGTTACTAGGTTCATTTGGATGGCTTTGTAACCCTGTCGTCATAATCCTGAGAATACTGCACAAAAATATCAGGTTTAACTGAAATTAGAAAAAAAAACACCGCATAATAGTGTGTAGAGGTGATTTCAACTGAGAGACTCTAAATTTTCTCGGAGTAAAATACATGCTTCAATGCATATTTCGCTTCCGATATTTGAAATTTTCCTTTGAATTTTGTAGTTGAATTAGAAACGAAAAGGACAGTCTCCAGTTGGAACAATCTCTGTTTATCAGGCTTGAATTCTACATCTGTTCATTTTTCCACGTTTTAAGTTGCGGGGAAATCGGACTTTCATCAAATTACTGACACTTTCTGACATACATGTAAGGTTCGAATACTGCACACTATTGTCAGGAGGTAAAAACGCACACCCCTAGATAAGAGGCTACCATATAAACACAGATCAACACGACAAACACCTTGTATCTCTGGGCATCCAATGGCCCCCATGTTGAATTTCCTGACCGTGTTCTATGTTGCATCAACTTCTATAACACATTAATTTAAGATGTAATTAAGGAACTGACATAACTCCAAAATTCGAATGTGAATTGTTCTAAAGTCACTTGAAGAGAAAAGATGCAATATAATATAAGACGGATTATTAAAATTTATTGAAAGCAGATTTGACAACGCAACCTTTGGTTTCGAGGGTGACTAACAAGGGTAGCGGTGCTAATATGAAGAAAATTACATCCCACATTCCTTAATCTTTACTTGTCTGTAAAACTTGTCCATTAATTATCTACTAGTATGTTTGTTTGTTTGACTTATTTTAACAGTTTTCAGAAACTGTTCATTTATTTAATGGTTACTATTTATACTGTGGTGCCTGAAGATAAGCTTCGAGCTTCTGAAGGTAAGGTAATAATTCTTACGTGGGATGAGAGTCGGACACAATGTAGAAGTTGATAAATACAGGTATTTGGACATTTTACTTACCAAAATACATACGAGATTTGGAATATACAATATCCACTCATAAATGCCGATATTTTTCACCCAACAGCTGAAAATGTATAAAATCTTATATAAGTGTCTGCTTTTAAATGCTTGTCTGCCTAAGAATCAGGCAGTGTCTATTATATACCTAA
The DNA here is from genome assembly GCA_028566495.1 of Lithophaga antillarum. Taxonomy (NCBI): domain Eukaryota; kingdom Metazoa; phylum Mollusca; class Bivalvia; order Mytilida; family Mytilidae; genus Lithophaga; species Lithophaga antillarum. The sequence continues at coordinate 3,192 of JAOXYI010077519.1, read as the reverse complement.
TTCACTGGTAGAAAAACACGTGGAACTAACCATTCATTTTAAATGTTTGACGGGCCTATATTTCGGAAACGACAATGATTTTCGCAAATTTGCTGGGTTATTCAGGTAAATTATTTTGAAACTTCCCAAATTGTTCTGACCATGATTCACCTTCTGCCTGATTTTCAGAAAAACAAGTACTTAACAGTAAGATGCAATTGTTTGCACAAGAATTATTCAGGGTGTGATTCGCGCAGAAGAATTATTCAAACCATTTATTCCCGTATTAGAATTTTCCAGAGGTAAAAATAATTTATGATAAACTATTGAATGATATATATTTTACTTTTCGTTAAGATATTGGGGAAACCTACTTATAGAACATATTTCGTTATTTACATTGTTCCATAAAACCAGTATCAACTATGTTGGTTTCAGATGAAACAAAAATATGCAATTTACAAAGAAGGAAACGATAGACAACCTTTACTAGTTACGAAGTAACTCTTAGACAGAACTTATTCAAGAACTGCGTTATTTTGCAGATTCTGTAGTGCCGCTAACTAGAGTCAGAGACTCACCTGAGACCGTATCGTTCACCTGGCTATGAACTGACAGAATGGAAAAATATGACCAAGACAAAATTTATTATGAAGAATCATGTGTGGCAGCCATTTTGGACCTTGGATGAAAAGAGGCAAACTTTGTAAAGGGCCATTTAATGATCAGTCATGACACAGTTCTGGCTTGTCTCATTTGCCTCTGGGAAGATCCTTCGTTCTATATTAAATTATGTCCTGCAGTTGGAGCGATCTTTGATTTCAGATTAGCACTAAAAACACAAACTTTGTGAAGAAACCTCATCTGATCACTCATGCATACTATTGTTAAACAGTTTCTGGGAAGAAAATGTTTGTATGTGTTCCCACAGGGTCCTATGTTAAACTATGTCCTGTAGTGGCAGCTAATTTGGATTTTGGATCGGCACCAAAAACATCTAATCATTCATGTACAGTATTGTTTTAATCAGTTAAATAGTTTCTGAGAAGAAGCTCTTTGTACGTATTTCCCACAGGGATCCTATGTTAAACAATGTCCCGCAGTGGCATGGATCGGCTCCAAACAACACAAACTTTGTGAAGAACCATCATATAATCATCTTAATCTTGATTCAGTTAGTTAGACGGTTCCAGAGAAGAAGCTTTTTGTATGTGTTTCTCATAGGGTCCTATGTTAAACTATGTTCTGTAGTGGCGGCCATCTTGGAATTCGGATCAGCATCAAAAGCAACAATTTTGTGGAGGACCATCATCTTGTCATTCATGCCTATCTCCTTTCGATCTGTTCAGTGGTTTCTGAGAAGAAGCTGTTTGTATGTATTCCCATAGAGTCTTATGGAAAACTATGTCCCGAGGAGGCAGCCATCTTCGATTTCCGACCGGCACCAAAAATTTTGTGTAGGACCATCATCTAATCATTCATGCATAATCTTGGTTTAATCAGCCTAACGTTTTCAGAGAAGAAGCTTTTTGTATATATTTCATTTGGGGTCCTATGTTAAACTATGTCCCGCAGTGGCGGCCATCTTGGATTTTGGATCAGCACCGAAAAATAAAAACTTTATGAAGGACCCTCATTTGATCATTCAGTCATAATATTGATCAATCTGATCAACGATTTCTCAAAAGAAGCTGTTTGTACATATTTTCCATTGGATCCTATGTTAAACTATGTCCCGCGGTGGGACCATCTTGGATTTCCGATCGGCATAAAAATTACATACTTGGTAAAGGACCATCCAAGGAACATTCATACCCAATTACAGTTCCATTGGCCATGTATTTTCTGACAGAAAGATCTTTGAAATTTTAGCCAATCAGAATACATAATCAGCCCTGTCGACCATCTTGATTTTCGATCGGTCTCAAAATTACGAACTTCGTAGAGGACTGTCCAAAGAACGTTCCTACCAAATTTGGTTCCATTTGGCAAAGTGGTTTCAGAGAAAAAGATTAAAATGTGAAAAGCTTACGACGGATGCCAAGCGATGGCAATAGCTCACATGATCCTTCGTGTCAGGTGAGCTAAAAAAATGCACTCGGGCCACGCTTTTACATGCCAATAAAACTACAAAATAATACATTCTATTCTTAAAATTACATAACAAAAAAATAGTGATTACACAATTACACAAACTGTTACGCAGCCGTTACACATTACAAATTTATATACATATATTAATCGAAAGTAGTTCCAGCTTATTAATAGAAGTAGGCGTGGTCATTGAATTTTGAATTTCATTGATCGATGAAGGTACATTTTGGAAGTCACGTGTAAGGTTCTATACTAAAACAATTATAGGATAATAATAATGAAACATACAGATAATGTAATCATAAACCAATGATAAGTATCTCTCATTTGAAAAGCAATTTGAAGACACTAAATGCAACTGACTGTGTGTAAGAAATTAAATAAACCATACATATTGTTACATCCCTGCTAAGAAAAAACGGTGGTATACATTTATATAGAAATCGTCACGTCTGTCCGTCAATCCTCCGGACAATCCGTCAAACGTACATAATTGTTTTATTTATTGAGAGGTACTGATCATACAGAATTGTTCCGTAGGTGATTCCCTTTCACGGAGACATTGGTCAGTTTCATTGAACTTCTTGTAAAAGAATCAACGATTTTGAGAATTTAAGCCTTTCTTTTTTTTTTTTTTTTTTTTGTTGTTGCAAACATCATTCAGTAAAACACTTGTTCCCTATAACAAGTCTAGAACAGGCTGAAGAGGTGGAATATTTCTTGCGAATATCGGCTCACTAGTTTACTTGTTATAGTCGAAGACTCCGTAATAGGGAAATAATTTTTTGATGGATTACGTTAGATAATGATTTATCTTAATTTAAGAAGCCAAGACGGTTTTCATTTTTTGTCTCTTCTTCTTTATATCAGGTTTGAATAACTTACTCGTGGTCAGCTATGTTCAATCTAACGACTACGTACAGCAGGATAGGTATAAAGGATCCACCTGTAACAGATAACAGCAGGTTATTGACAAAAAAAACGTCATGACCGTCACTAACCGTTATAACACATTAAGCCAACCACATTATAGTCGAAGTTTTCTCCTGATCACTAAAACAAAATTTCACAAAAAGATACTGAAAAAAAAATATCTGAAGCATCATCTTAACTTTAGTA
>JAOXYI010077302.1:0-12407 GCA_028566495.1 Lithophaga antillarum | reverse complement strand
AAAAGAAAAACGAAAAAAAAAACGAGTCATTACGGACAAATATGTATGCATGAATATGACCTGTTTTTGTAATTCTTCATTTAAAAAAGCTCAAATCATAAAGATATGAGGTTACGGTCAAATGTCTATGTTGCGATATGCCTATTTCTGCCTTTTACATTGGCTTGTAACACTCAAAAGAGAGTAATTGGTCATTATGGACGAATACGTATATATTTTGATGTGACCTGTATTGTAATCCTTTATATGAAGACTCAAATGATAAAGTTCGAGGTAACGGTCAAATTTTCATGTTCTGATATGCCTATGTCTGCCTATCACTTTGGTTTTGAATACTCCAAAAAGGAATTAATTGCCATTACAGACAAATATGTATATTTTAAGATGACCTGTTTGTTGTAATTTTTCATTTATTTCTTTGGCGTTTTAACACTCATACAATAATTGGTCATTACAGAAAAACAAATTGACTTTGATATTTTTTTTTTCATTCAGAAGCACTCGAAGTTTTGCGGTCACAGTGAAATTCTTATACTGCGACGTGCCTTGTCTACCTTTTACTTTGGTTTGTAACTGTCAAAAGAGGGTAATTGGTCATTAAGGACAAATACGGATACCTTAAAGTGACTTTTTTGTAATTCTTTATTTGAAGCATTCAAATTCAAATGATAAGGTTCGAGGGCGTGATATGCATGTGTCTGCGTTTCACTTTGATTTTTAATACCATCATTACAGACAAATATGTATACTTTAATGTGACCGTTCTTTTTTTCCTTTTTTAAAAATATTATTCATCATTCCAAAGCACTCCAACTATACACTTTTGAGATCATGGTCAAACTTTTATGTTGCGATATGTTTATGTCTACCTTTTACTTTGGTTTTCTACACTCAAACAAATTAAATGTCATTACAGACAGATACGTACATTTTAATGTGACCTTTTTTTGTAATTCTTCATTTGAAAGCATTCATGATGTTCTGGGGTTACAGTCAAATTTTTATGTTGCGGTATGCCTAAGTCTACCTTTCACTTGTGTTTATAAGAGTAAAAAAATACTTAGTCATTATGAACAAACACGTATACTGTAATATGACCTTTTGTTTGTACTTCTTCGTTCGAAAGTTCTCAAATGATATAGGTTTGAGGTTAACGTCAAATTTTGATGTTGCAATATGACCATGTCTACTTTTTGCTTTGGTTTAACACTCAAAAAAATAATAATTAATCATTACAGATAAACATGTATAATTTATGTATACTTTAATATGACCTGTTTGCTGATTTATGATGTGATATACGTCTCTCTAACATTAACGTTGGGTTTTAAAACTAAAAAGGAGAAAACGGAGACTCATTTAATTGATTAGTTAATTATTTCGTTTGTTCATTATTTCATATAGACGCTCATTTGCGTATTTTGTTCATTTAGACGAAAGCAAATATAATTACTTTCGTTCGTTTTCCGTTCATTGCAACTGCGTATATCGTTCGTTTGTCATTCGTTTGTATGGGAATTTTAAACTTTTGGGAGTGTACCGTTCACTTATGTTTCTGATTTATGGGGATAATGTGAAGGAAAAATAGCCATGAGATTGTTATCAAGATACTTCCAGGACGGAAAGAATTTGACACTAACGACTACCTTTCTTTGGTACCGTGCCTAAATATATACCCCCAAAACAAAGACATTTCTTCAGGTTTCTTCAGTTACGTCTTAAAACGCAATAACAAAAATAATAAACAAACAGTACACTGCAGAAATCGATGTTACGTATCTTGAAAAATAAAAAAGCATGTTGTAGCAAATGCATGTACATGCATACTGGCGTGTCTAAAATCTAAATTTCGATTTTAGTGTGGTGGTAGTGGTGGATAAAAACTGGAAAATGAAGCGGGAGCGTACAATCTTTGAATGAAAATGATGTTCGACCTGTATGGGACGCACAGGAAAATTCAATAAAAACTAACTTTTTGTGATAATATATTTGACAGACAAACAGACTGACAAAAGTTATTTTCTTCAAATAGTCGCTTTTGTTTTGTATGTTAAGAAAATTCAGCTACTCTGATGTTCGATTTGAAATAAAAAAATAATTAAAAAAGGCAAATTAATACATACACTTTGTTGTCATTTTCTGTATTCCAGGAGACAAAAACCTCAGAATTGATCCCCCATAATCCAGTTCATCCAGTCTCACCTTTCACTTTTTTATCCGTCGTGATAAGAAATTGTGCTAAGTAAAACCAATAAATGACATATACTATAGCGTACATTAATATGTAAATTTCCTTTTAGTCTCTACAAAACAGTGCAAATAAAACACATTCTTTAAAAATATATTACACGCACCTTCAAATGTTGCAGGTCTGATTCAACCTCTCGATATGACAACATATAGAACTCGATAAGCAGACAGCATAAATGCAACGTTACTAAAAATTGTAAACATAATTAATTATAGTAAATTTTAACATTTATAGGCTTAGCGGTATACGATTTTGAAATGTAACAGTTGTTTTCCAGTCGTTCCATTACTTTTGAAGGTTGAGCGTTTTCTCGGTTTTCTCAATTTTTATTGACTTTTGTTCTTTTGACTTTCTCTTTTGAAATTGCCTTAGACTTCGGTATTCTTATTTATAACTTTACTTGTTACTGTACTAACCGAAATATGTTTTGATGTTTTTCAATTACAGTTTGATATGTCCACTTTGTTTGTTTGGCTGAGTTTACAATAAGCTGAACAATACTTACTTGAAATCTCTAAAAACACTATGTAGTTTGCTATCATTTATCGGTTTATCGGTAGCTCGTGTATTCTATGATGGTATTCAATCAAACAATAAATAACAATACGACTGTTCTGAAAAGATTGGTGTTTTGACATAATTAAAGAGGATAATTTCCGGGGAGAGTTAAAGAACTCATGGTTTACGGTAGGGGTATTCAACACGAACTTTGAAATTTTTACTAAAAAATTCAAAATTCATGACCAAGTTTTCTAGATTTTGTTCTAAATATAGACCCATATTCATGTAACTCAGCTCCAAAAAGAACAGCAATATTTTTGCTCATCTATATACATCTTTACGCAGGAAGATTACACCTACGGCCTGTCAGTATATCATCTAGTTTAGGTAAATTTCAATATTTTGATCCGAAATGTAGCGGCCGTTGATTCGCAACAGGCAGTCGATAAAGAAGTCAAACTTAGGAAATCTACTTTCTTTTCTTTTTCCTATACTGTCCAATAAGAAATGATACTAAAGTTTGAATAGATAAAACTTTCATGATATATAAAACGGACCTAAATTTATAGTATATGGATCCTGTGGTCTGGGCGAAAAATCCTACCATCTTGCAGATCTATTTCTTTCTGTTTGATTTATTAATGTAATGTACTGCTAGATACAATTTTTCGTTCTAAGCCTACGGATATGAGGATCAAGCCTTTGAATCCATGAAAAAGGTAGAACTAAATGTGTTTTAAATGAGATAAAAAAATGATTGAAAATACGTACTTTTGTTCTAAATTATCAAATCCAATTTTAAATCGTAGTCGATCATATTTCATAGCTGTTTGGTCGTATCATATCTGAGCTTGATTTCTGTACTTACTTTCCGAAAGCAGAGGCAGATTCAAGAGCTTTTTCCTTCATTTTTGCCAAAAATTTGTTTTCCTTGTTTTGCTTGAACAAATTATGTCCCAGCTCAGAAATCATCCCGGATCCGCCATTGGAAAGAGGCCAAGTGAGAATGAAAAGCGCATTCTTAGCATAGACGTGTTTCTTTAAACAGGGTTGGCACAATCTATTGAACATGTCAGCAGAATGCATCCTACAAATCAATGAACACTGAAATGTATCACCAATTTACATACTGAAGATACAAATCTTTCATAACTTATGAGTGCCTCAGTGCTGTTTTGTAATTTGCGTTTGAAAGAGAAGCTCCATACCAAGGTATATTACCAATTTTAGAACTTCCTGCTGTCGTAACCTTGATCTTTATATAAATTGACATTAAAGCTTGTTATGTTTAGTTTAGAAAATTGATATTATCTATTGATTACAGGAATTAATGTCAGGTTATTCATACCTGATCTGTACATACACGATAAACAATAATTTCATTATCAGGAAGACGTGTTATCTAGTAATTATTTTTGTTTGAAAATAACGAAGTCATTCATTATGAGTTACAGGACTATTTTCTTTGCCCAACCTAAGGTCAAAATCTTACTTTGGCGTACGATTTGTCCTTCATTCCTTCTAGCACAAGTCTAATCTATTCTTATTGGAAGTCTCGTTTCCGATTACAGACTGTTGATTTTATATTGTGACATTGGATAACAGCTAAAATACATGTCTGAACTTATAAGTCAAGTACAGTTTCAGTAATGGCTTTTTTTATTGTTACTTTTTTCTTCAATGAATTTTCCATCGAAATCATATTCTGCAAATATCATCCTAATCCTGATGCATTCATAGAACTAACGACAGGATAATCAAGTTCAGTATTACTCCTTCCTTACTTACAAGTAATAAATGTAGTAAAGAAAATCGTAGATAATTACACAGACCTGTGTATAAATCTTTCCGTTTTGAACTGGACAAGAATCTTTTTCGTCTGTTCAATTTTAAAAAATCTCAATATTTTTACACTATTTATAATACGAAAAGGTTAAATTCCCCGTTGAACTGAGGCATAAACAATTAAAGACTAACCAGAAAGAAATCTAATGAATTAATTTAATTACTGATTCATGTTTTACTACAGATACTGGTTATGGATTATATCGGTGATGTTTCGTTCCTTAACAGTTGTTCCTATGTTAGAGTATTAGAGAAAACTCTATTCTATTCTAGAGTACAAATGAATAAATTTCTTTCACTTTTTTGAATAAACCCAAGCTAGAAATAAACTTCCAGCATGAACAGCATATTCCTAAGATGCAAATTAACAAGTTAGAATTTATAGAGACCGTGAAATCCAAGTATTTCCTTCTTGGTTATTACTTCTATCAGTAGGGAATGCTGTAATGTACCCATCCAAGCTTTTCAAAACTACTTTTGGCAGCCAATCGGCATCTGAATGTTATATTTCCGAAGCGGCTGTGGAAGCACACTGTCTGATACGGTAGTCAATGTTGAGTTTGGACTTGCTTTCAATCGTTTTGTACAACTGTAGTTTTGACTCGACAGAGCGTATGACATGAAGGGCGAACAAGGCAATCTTAGCAAATTCATTGACACCTGCAGCTCTGTTATCAGAATCTCGCACGAATGCCAATTTATGTTTGAACGCTAGTTTCCCGTAATCCTGTGCAAATCGAAAGATGTGCTTCAATTGAACGACGTATAAAAATTCAACCTTGTTGACTGGTTTTGCGATAATGTAACCTTGACGAGAGGAAAATCCAATCCTTTGGTTTTAGTTTTAGTTTGAGCAGATGAATCTTTGAACCATACTTGACTTAGACCTCGGGACTTGGAAAAGTCGTCTGGGTAGGTCAACATTCCAAACATGGTAATGGCTACCCAAGATCGTTGAGAGATTCGATCATTTACCAAGAAAGATTATATCTGATGGTTTTTAACATCTTAGCGGTGTTTACGAGTGAGATTAAATTTGCATCTTCGTAGGCTAAACCATCGTCCTTTGAAGTCGTCTTTTCACTAACAAATAACCTGTAGCTTGATATGCAAAAAATCTTGAGTTTCAATATTGATTCTTTGTAGCTTTGTAGAATCAGTAGAGGGACATAGTCCGCCTATTAAGGTATTTGGATCGGAAGATAGAAGACTAGTTTGTAGTCCACTACCTTGCTTCCCTTGTTTGTATATGTGTAAGACGACATTCTTCCACTTGTAACTTCTACTGGTCTAAGAGTTTTCTAGAGAGAACATCATTGCCTTGATAAATTGCACCCGTGCTTTTCAAGATTTCGACTTAGTTGTCCTAATCGTCAAGTTCGAATGTTTCAGGTTCATGCTTCTTTGCGACGTGTTGTTCCTTTGTATCGACTCCTTCCTTGCTTACAAGTAATAAACGCAGTAAAGAAAATCGAAAATAATTACACAGAACTATGTTTAAATCTTTCCGTTTTGAACTGGACAAGAATCTTCTTCGTCTGTTCAATTTAAAAAATCTCAATATATTTACCCAATTTATAATAAAAGGTTAAATTCCCCCCTGAACTGAGGCACAAACAGTTAAAGACTAACCCGAAAGAAATCTAATGAATTAATTTAATTCTGATTGATGTTTTACTACAGATACTGGTTACTAGTATGGATTATATCGGTGATGTATCGTTCCTTAACAGTTGTTCCTATGTTAGAGTATTAGAGAAAACTCTATTCTATTCTAGAGTACAAACGAATAAATTTCTTTGATTTGTTTTAATAAAATCAAGCTAGAAATAAATTTCCAGCATGAACAGCATATTCCTAAGATGCAAATTAACAAGTTAGAATTTATAGAGACCGTGAAATTCAAGTATTTCCTTCTTGGTTATTACTTCTATCAGTAGAGAACGCTGTAATGTACCCATTCAAGCTTTTCAAAACTACTTTTGGTAGCCAATAGGCATCTGAATGTTATATTTCCGAAGCGGCTGTGGAAGCACACTGTCTCTGATACGGTAACCAATGTTTAGTTTGGACTTGCTTTCGATCGTTTTGTACAACTGTAGTTTTGACTCGTCAGAGCATATGACATGAGGGGCGAACAAGGCAATCTTAGCAAATTCATTGACAACTGCATCTTTGTTATCAGAATCTCGCACGAATGCCAATTTATGTTTGAACGCTAGTTTCTCGTAATCCTGTGCAAATCGAAAGATGTGCTTCAATTGAACGACGTATAAAAATTCAACCTTGTTGACTGGTTTTCCGATAATGTAACCTCGACGAGAGGAAAATCCAATCCTTTGGTTTTTGTTTTAGTTTGAGCAGATGAATCTTTGAACCATACTTGACTTAGACCTCGAGACTTGGAAAAGTCGTCTGGGTAGGTCAACATTCCAAACATGGTAATGGCTACCCAAGATCGTTGAGAGATTCGATCATTTACCAAGAAAGATTATATCTGATGGTTTTTAACATCTTAGCGGTGTTTACGAGTGAGATTAAATTTGCATCTTCGTAGGCTAAACCATCGTCCTTTGAAGTCGTCTTTTCACTAACAAATAACCTGTAGCTTGATATGCAAAAAATCTTGAGTTTCAATATTGATTCTTTGTAGCTTTGTAGAATCAGTAGAGGGACATAGTCCGCCTATTAAGGTATTTGGATCGGAAGATAGAAGACTAGTTTGTAGTCCACTACCTTGCTTCCCTTGTTTGTATATGTGTAAGACGACATTCTTCCACTTGTAACTTCTACTGGTCTAAGAGTTTTCTAGAGAGAACATCATTGCCTTGATAAATTGCACCCGTGCTCTTCAAGATTTCGACTTAGTTGTCCTAATCGTCAAGTTCGAATGTTTCAGGTTCATGCTTCTTTGCGATGTGCTGTTCCTTTGTATCGTACACCATCTATGAAGTGTAATATCCATCAAAGGTGACCCGTTTGTTTCCGATGAGGATGCCATTGTCTTCAGATCGCAATCCAAAAGTTTGGTCTGATTCGTTTGTCATCCTAAGGGTGTGATATGTTTGTGCTCGAGGTCCAAGTGAGGTGTGAATACTTGTCTGGTCAATGAATACTGTTTTTTCATCAGGATAGGCTGGTGGTTGAAGAAGGATGGCTGGTAATGCAGGCTGATCCTCTAACTTCTGAATGATGTGAGAAGCAACCTTTTCTTGCGCTTCTACAACGGGTTTAAAAAAGTTGATGAGATCCTTACTGAAATCTTGTTTGTCTAGTTGTTGCTTCATATTTCTCGATTGTATGCTATCCTTTAATCTACTCCGCCAAAAACAAAGAAAATTCAAGTGTGACTGAGCGATGGAAGAGATGTTCAACCACTTTTCAGCCAACCCATTCGCAAATACATTAACATCCTTGATGAACTATTTTGTCAGTACAAGACTACTAGATATAGTTCGACCAAGATGACTGTTACAGTAGCTAGTTAAGAGACAAATGAGGACAGAGTGTGTTGGAATCTGTATGGTGACAGACATCCCTTCTGAGTCGGGACAAAGTCAGAATCACCAAGAAGAAGAAGATGTTTGAAAGGATATATACCTAGATGGACAGACATAGTGTTCACGTCAAGCGTTGAACACACAGCCCCCCGATCTATCGTCTCAGTGACTTCAATGATGAAGAGCTCCAAGGATGCCTTTACGAACCAGAACTGCAAAAAAGACAGACCAAAATGTCCCTCGGATCAAAAAGATCTTGCGAAAGAAAACCAATAATGGAATCAGAGAACATTACGTCAAATTGTTGGGATATCTCCCGTTATGTTTCGGATCTTTGAGATATATTATTTGACAAAAATCCATATCCAGGTCGTCTTCAAAATTCCATGTAGCTATTTTTTGGTCAACAGTACTAGTTCCAAATGTATCGACCATTCATTTATGGCACCAAAGATAACACTGCATCGACAAAGTCTCAAACATCTGACAACAACTTCAAAATGAGTAAACAGAAATGACCACACGCCACAGTATCTCATTCACGAAGTTCGCCAGTGTTATATTGAATCTCAGGTCGTAAGTAATCGATCATCTAATAGGGTGATGGATGTCCAGAGGAGTCAAAATATATTTTTGTTAACTTGTTCTTGAACCAGCATGTCCAGTGCGTTCTTTGACCTTTGCGATCATCAAGATTCAAAATACCACATTCCTTGTTCAGGGGTTTGTCAGGTAATTGATTGCGAATGAACACTGTTCTAAAAGATGATATTTCAGTTTATATTCTGCTTGTTCCAAATTTCACACTGGTCAGAGGTTTCATAGGTAACACTATTCCATGAATGTTTATTTTATTAATGGATACCCCTGATGATGAAGTTGCCCAGAAAACTAAGATTTACTTTTCTTTCATTAACTTCTATTCCGCCCGTCTCAGAAATGTAATGTTGTGCATTAGTTGGGTGATTTTTGTGTAATTGATATACGTAGTTGATATGTATTACAAATGAATACATAATAATTTTAATGATGACAGACTCGCCTGATAATAAACTGTAGAAAATACTTGTCTTGTACTTTTTCTAATAGTGTAAAATGAAAAGTGAAAGTAGTCTCATTTTGAAATTCAAAGTACATGACGTGATACAAGAGACCACGGTAGGTTTCATAGCCTGGGCTCCTGGTTCACTTGGCAGGATAGGATTCCAGACTAACGGTCTCATCAAAGATTTTTACAAAGATTGGAAATCAAACCGAGATGGTAAAAATTCTAGTTTTTAGATTACCTGACCCAAAGGGTCATGTGAGCTATTGCCATCACTTGGCATCTGTCGTCGTCCGTCATCGTCATTAGCTTTCCACATTTAAATCTTCTCCTCTGAAACCACTAGGCCAATTGAAACCAAACTTTACAGGAATGATGTACGGAAGGTCGTTTACAAAGTTTCCTCATTTTGTGCCGATCGGACAATTAACATGGCGGTCATGGGCAATAATAATTACTGATTGGCCAAATTTTAAGAATCTTCTCCTCTGAAACTACTTTGCCAAATGAACTGTTACTTTGCAAGGCTGATGAATGGAAGGTCCTGTACAAAGTTTCCTCATTTTATGGTGATCAGACAATCAACATGGCCGCTGTTACTAAAAATAGAACATAGGATAATATCAACAAAAAATTCAGTTAAAAAAATTCTGAAAAATCCTTTAAAGGGCCAATTTCTACCAAACTTTCGGGGAAATGATACATTAATGATCCCCTTTAAGAATTATGGTTGATGACCCCAACCGCCATCAAAGATGCCTGTAACCGTTACTAAAAGTAGAAAATTTGATAAAAAATTTAATAAAAAAGTATGAAAATTCCTGTAAAAGGCCAATTGCCACGAAACTTTGTGTAAATGATACGTTTATGATCCCCTTTAAGAATTATGGTTGATGACCCTAAACCACCAACAAACATGGTAAATGATATATTTATGATCCCCTTTAAGAATTATAGTTGACGATGCCATCCAACATCAATCATGGCCGCCACCGTTACTAAAGATAGAAAATTTGACAAAAATTTAGTAAAATCCTGGAAAGAGCCAGTTGCTACAAAACTTTCGGTAAATGATACATTTATAATCCCCTTTAAGAACTGTTTTTGATGACCCCAACGGCCATCAAACATGGCTGCCACTGTTACCAGAAATAGAAAATTTGACAAAATTCAATAAAAAAATTCTGAAAAATCCTGTAAAAGGCCGATTGCCACGAAACTTTGGGTAAATGATACATTTATGATCCCCTTTAAATATTATGGTTGATGACCCAGCTGCCATCAAACATGGCTGCCACTGCTATTAAAAGTAGAAAACTTGACAAATATTCAATAAGAAAATTCGGAAAAATCATGGAAAGGGCCAATTGCTACCAAATTTTGGGTAAATGATACATTTACGTCCCCTTTAAGAATTATACTTGATACCCCCAACTGCCATCAAATATGGCCACCACCGGTACTAAAAATAGAAAATTGAACAAAAATTCAATAAAATAAAAGAAATTCTGAAAAATCATGTAAAATGCCGTTTCCTAGGAAACTTTGGATAAATGATACATTTATGATCCCCTTTAAGAATTGTGGTTAAATGACCAAAGCCACCATCAAACATGGCTGCCACCATTACTAAAAATAGAAAATTTGAAATATTTTTCTAGAATCATATGTCAAATCAAATGCTAACCTAAAGCCACTAGGAAACCAGGTGAGCGATACATGCTCACTTAGGTGAGCCTCTAGTTTGCTTAACATCGAGATGGCTGACCAGGCGACTGGTTGATGTCTTAGGTCACCAATTACGATTTTTGGTCGCCCAGGCGACCATTTTAGTCAACTAAATTGAGCCCTGCATATTGTATCCACTACTCCTCCCTAACCACTATATGGAATTTCATAAAACTTTAACACATTCTTTAGTCAGAGGTGAAGTTGTGCACCATATATTAGTATCTAATTTTTCTCATTATTGGAAATTTTCCAGAAAACAGATATTTTACATGTACTTAGGCTTTGGTTGACAGGGGTCCTTAACCACTTCTGTACATGGAATTTCAGAAGACTTCAACACATTCATCATTATGAGGTGACCTCTGAGGGTACCCGGGGGTATAGAAATAGGACCCTGATTTACCAGCTTGTGGGGTAAGATCCCTCCTAGTTCTTGTCCTGAATATAGCTGTAATATTGCTCCCTGGACATTAAACAACAATCAATCAATCATTATGAGGTGTAGTTATGCACCATATATTTAATTTTTCTATAATCAAAATGTTTATGAAAACATGGGAAGTAGCCATTTTACATGTATAAGCTAAGGGGGTCCCATATTGTATACAGTACTCTTCCTTAACCATTGTATGGAATTTCATTATACTTCAACACATTTTATAGTATGCAGTTTAGTTTTGCACAATATAGTTTTTAGGATTTGAAACCTTTCAAATGGGTACTTATTCATCTTGCAATAAATAGGTTTAGTAGGACGCAAGGGGTATTTGCTCACAGTACCCCTTGTTGAATTTATTGAAATCCCCCTCCAAAAAAATAATAAAATAAAGCACAACATGTGAATTTCTTTTGTATAGAATGTTAAACTCTCGCAGTTTACCACTGATCTTTCTTTTTCTTTTTCTTTTTTTTTTTGTTTGCTTTGCCGTATACAAAACATTCCATCAACGTAAAATTACCTTCTGCCGCTCATGGGCGGGGGTGGGGCAAACATATAATTTGCTCTCCCACTATTTAGAACATATTTTAGTGAATTTATTGAACCCCTCTCCAAAAAATAAATATATATTACCCCCCCCTTCCTGAGAATGTGGGCAGATGGTTTTCCCCCACTTTTAGAACATATTTTTCTTGAATTTATTGAAATGTCCCTTGCAAACAAAATAAAACAATAAAAAATCAAATGAAACAAGCACGACACGTGAAATGCATTTGTGTCTCTTTTAAGACAGGGTGAGCTTTTGCCATTACTTGGCGTCCGTCGTCTGTCGTCCGTCATCCGTCCGTCCGTCCGTTGTCCGTCGTTAACTTTTTCAAAAATCTTCTCCTCTGAAACCACTGGGCCAATTGGAACCAAACTTGGCCTCAATCATCCTTAGGGTGTCTAGTTTCAAAACTGTATCCGATGTTCCCGCCGACCAACCAACATGGCTGCCGTTACTAAAAATAGAACATAGGGGGTAAATTCATCAAAAAATACAATTAAAAAATTCTGAAAAATCCTGTAAAGGGCCAATTGCTACCAAACTTTGGG
>JAOXYI010077301.1:0-20008 GCA_028566495.1 Lithophaga antillarum | reverse complement strand
AATTACCAAAAATTGCATATGGTAACCAGCAATTGGCCAATCGTCTGTTGAAAGAATGTTAGTCGATATTTATTTGATACGAGGGTTTTTACGGTACATTTGTACTATATATTACGTTTATCATAATTTACTTATCCTCAGTTACAGTTTAGACATTGGACCGTGGGGAGGTTGAAGGTACATTTACACTATGTATTAAGATCAACGTATGTTAAATGGTTTTCGTTTGATTGTCCTACATTTTTTGTGACAGGAAAACAAATTTGTCAGAAGACTAATTGACTGATTGAATCATTAAATGTTGCCTAATACCTTCCTCACCAATTTGTCGGTTATACTCGTACGACCAGTTTTATTGATGGAGGAGTGTCCAAATAAAACGACAACCTTCTGCAAGATAACATACCAGTTGAATGCACCTTCCTGTTTACGTTCACCCAAATTCAGGCGGGAACTCACATTTAGAGTTTATAGGCATCACTGGAAACCTTAATCTTGATTAGGAACATTGGGTTGGTTTTTTTTGGTTTTTTTTGCGATAAGATATAGGACATATTATATTTAATAAACTAGTCTGAAAACGCTACCTGCATAATATCTATATATTATAATTAGTATTGATGCAGAATATTGCATTAAATTGGTTGGAATTTAAAAGCAATTTTATTTGTATCCACACAGTCAAACATCACAATATTTGGTATAATTTTATGGAAGAAGTATTGTTCGAAAGCAGGAAAGGCTAAGACCATTACACAAATATCACTGTAAGTCAAATAGAATAATAAATGTACTATATGTCACCTTAAAAGCGGATTTGATCAATCAGGTAGACTCGGACATTACAAGTAATTCTTATGTAAAAATATACATATATTTTTCCTTTCTGTCTTACAAATATCAAAGCTATCTATTGGCAAAATTTAAATCTATATTTAACTGAAGGAGTATGCCTCTCTTATTAAATGCTTTAAAAGTGTATGCCAGTCGTATACACTGCTTTTCCGACGTACATAATGCACCGTTTTAAGTCGTAGATAACAGAATAAAATATTTTTATATTCAGATGCTAATACAAGTTGCATATCAAGGATTGATAAAAAAATCACAGTTCGGCAAAATAGCACCGAAACAAGAGGAAATCACATAAAGAAATGAAAGTCGGACAACATGAAATGCCTATAAAAGCGAGTATAAGGTCATGTGTACATTGTATCAGTACGATAAGCATCTCTTGCTTTCCACAGCTGTCAATTGGTCAAAGTTCTGCAATAAGTAACCGTCCTTGTTGTTAATTGATGTATTTTACTAAAACACTTTTTTTTTGCTAGAAATTAAAAGCATTGTTGTTGGATTACATGTCCGAGTAAATGAGTTTATTTATCGATGTGCAAACTCGCTTGAAATGTGAATAAGTTCAGTAGACTTGAATTTTACGTGAAGTTTGTGCAACTTCAGCATTAATCTGTATTTATACAATAAAAATCAACAATAACGATATTTGTTGCGCCAGACGTGCGTATCGTCTATTGAATTTTCGTCAAAACTTGAGGAATCCAAACAATACAGTAGCAGAAGAACACTGAAAAACCCAAAGTGTAAAAAGTAATGACAAATCTATCTAAACTGAAACCATTACGTTCTGAATTGTGGCTTTGACTCATCAGGCAATAAAAATAACTTATAAATTTTTGACATTTTGATTAGAGAATATTGAACGCCAGTCCAAAAGCAGACATTATGACTTTTTGTACGAATTGGCATTATCGGAAGTCTATTATGTCATTGGCGGTTATGGACTTCAAATATGTGGCCTTTAATCATCGGTGGTAATGTGTTTTGTCTTCGTTGTATTTGAATAAGAACCCCGTTAATATCTAGTTAAAAGCATAATTTTGATATATTTTGCAAATGATAATCAGGTGGTTTTTAAGAAGTGTCCAATTTTAGGTATGAAGGACTCTGATCTGTGCTTTCCTAATCAGCAAATATAACATGCAGCATTTTTTGCTGCAGTATAATCATCTTTAAAATTATTGTCTGATGAATCTTCCTGCATCGGCAGTTTATTCCATCATGAAAACATATATTAATGTACGATATATTTTTTTTTCTGAATAGGACTGGAATCTTGAATCTTGCCATTGTAGCGCCTGTATTTGGACTGACTTGGCTATTTGGAATGTTTACCTTCAGCAAAGATCTCATTGCCTTCAGTTACATTTTCACCATACAAAACACCACACTGGTAGTATTAAATAGATCAATAAAGTTATTTTTTGTTACCTCTTTACTACACACAAATGTAGCATCACACAATAGTTATCAAACAGTAACATTTAGATCTATACGTAAATGTCGTTTGTTCTAATACAACATAAATGCTTCTCTTTAGAGTTAAAATTGGATAATACACACTTCTGTCAAATTGATGCTTAACAGATATGTACATTTTTTGAACGAAAGTAAATCGAAATTGTTGATAAATACCTCATGGCTGATTGTATACTCCTACTAGTAAACCAAAAACATACGGTTTGTTATAATGGGTTCTTAGATTGATTGACGTAATCTCGACATAGCAGGGGTCTGGGTGGCCGAGTGGTTAATCGCTGATTGATAACCATTAGCCTAAAGCTTTTGTCGTAGGTTCGACTCTCGATCACACCATTCCATGTATTATGGTTTCCAGACATCTAATACTTTTGTCGTAGGTTCGACTCTCGATCACACCATTTCATATATTATGGTTTCCAGACACCTAAAACCTTTGTCGCAGGTTCGAGTCTCGATTACCCCATTTCATGTATTATGGTTTCCAGACATCTAAAACTTTTGTCGTAGGTTCGACTTTCGATCACACCATTTCATGCATTATGCTTTCCAGACACCTAAAAAACTTTTGTCGCAGGTTCTAGTCTCGATCACCCCATTTCATGTATTATGGTTTCCAGACACCTAATACTTTTGTCGTAGGTTCGAGTCTGGATCATCCCATTTCATGTATTATGGTTTCCAGACATCTAAAACTTTTGTCGTAGGTTCGAGTCTCGATCACACCATTTCATGTATTATGGTTTCCAGACATCTAAAACTTTTGTCGTAGGTTCTAGTCTCGATCACACCATTTCATGTTTTATAGTTTCCAGACACCTAAAACTTTTGTTGTAGGTTCGAGTCTCGATCACCCCATTTCCAGACACCTACCCAAGATAAAGGATTTCATCGGTTCAGCTGGATACCTTTCCTCCCCAATAAGTCTGATAGTCACTATATACTGAAAAATTGCTGAAAGTGATGATTAACTCCGGCAGCCAACCAACCGAGCAAAGCAAGAATATTCCTTTAATAGCAATCTTTGCGTTTCTTTTAATATATAATATAAAAAGACAGTATAGGTCCACGCATTCATTATTTCAGAAGCCTATGTAAATATATCGCTTGAATCTTTTTGCTAGCATTAAAGTGTAATGTATTTCCTGAACTTCTAAAGCTTATGAATTACATAAAGTTGTTATGATTACATAATATACCACCACATGATACCAAAGTCAATTTGATGCACCATAAAAGGTGCAAGAAGTTCATGTATAGTATTATCTACGAAATAATTAATGTCGATATAGTACATCAACATTTCAATCGTTTAAACCTAGGAAATGTACATTTCTTGCATGGGAAGCAAATGAAAACCGTTCTTTAGATAGCATTAATTCCGATTAATGTCTTAGTACAAAGAAAACATAGGGCTGGACATAACGGTTCGTATATTGATCGCCTTCGTGATCTGGGTAGAAACTGCATATCAGGATGTAAATTGATAAAAACTTTGTAAATGTAGCGAAGTAACATTAATATCTGACTATTTGTATTACTTAGTAAAAATATTTTAGGGTTAGTTTTTAAAGTTCATTTTTAGTATGATTTTTAAGCACTATGTTTTGGTATTCAGCTGTACTATTTTGCAACCTGAAAAATCAATGTAGAACAATAGTTTATGATTGACGTTATGCTGCGTTTTTGATATTCCCTTTTTTAATAGTGTGTTTTAACAATGCTAGCATTATCCGTCTTTCTTTTATTCATTATTGTAAAAAATGAATCTAGAACAAAACAATATTAACCGAAATACATGCATGTCAGTCTATTTGTTTTCTTTTATAGGGTATTACCATTCTCGGTTTACAATGCTTTGCGGACGAAAAAGTAAGTATAAAAATCTTGATTTAAATCGATTTTATATGAATATTAGGTAAGGTTTGCAACTGTCATTTCTAGCAATATACTTGAATAAATTATATGTTCACAAAGTTAGAACCGACTAACAACAAACACAGAATTACGTGAAAATATTGTTAAAATCGCACAACATATGTTTGTTGATAACTATTTTGTCTAGTCCTATGGATATTTGACTTGTGAAGTCCGGTGATCTTCTCACTCTATGTAGGATGAAACCTGATTACTGGTGTTGTTGTGTTTAAAATGATTCTGAGTGAGAGGTCGATTTTACCAATTCAACGTTTTGGTTGGAATTACATTTATGTTTGAATTATTGTTGTAATGTTTAGGCGAATTTTTAGTGGGAAGTCAATTTGATCAGATCTAAATTCTTTTTGTCTTTACATTTATGTTGTATTGCTGTAATCATGTTGAGATTGATTTTAGTAGGAGGATAATTTGGTCAGAACTAAGTTGTTTTGTTTGTCTTTATTTTTATGTTTCTATCGATGTCATCATGTTCACATTGATTTTTAGTAGGAGGCTAATTTGGTCACATCAGAGTTTACTTTGTTTGTCTTTACATTTATGTTTGTATTGATGTCATCATGTTGAGATTGATTTTTAGTAGGAGACTAATTTGGGTTCAGATCTAAGTTGTTTTTGTTTGTCTTCATTTTTATATTTTTATTGAAGTCCGTTATATTCAGATTGAGTTTTAGTAGAAGGTTAATTGGGTCAGATCCAATTTGTTTTTGTTTGTATTTTTATATTTGTATTGAAGACGTTATGTTCAGATTAAGTTTAAGTAAGAGGTTAACTGGGTCAGATCTAAGTTATTTGTTTATCTTTATTTCTATGTTTGTATTGATGTCGTCATGTTCACATGGTCAGATCTAAGTTGTTTTTGTTTGTCTTTATTTTTATGTTTTTATTGACGTCGTCAATGTCAGATTGATTTTTAGTAGGACGTTAATTGGGCTAGATCTAAGTTTTTTATTGTCTTTATTTTTATGTTTGTATTGAAGTCGTCATGTTAATATTGATTTTAGTATGAAGTTAATTTGGTCAGATCTAATTTTTGTTTTTTGTTTGTTTTTATTTTTATGTTTGTATTGAAGTCGTCACGTTTAGATTGAGTTTTAGCAGGAGGTTAATTTGATCAGATCTAAGTTTGTTTGTTTGTCTTTTTTATGTTTATATTGATGTCGTCATGTACAAATTAATTTTGAATAGGAAGTTAATTTTGTCAGGCCTAAGTTTTGTCCACCCTTAAGGATTAAGTCCCCAGTATACTCAACTGCCAAATCCAATTCCCTCGCTGATTTCAATAGTAATGACAAATCTATAAATTGGCCTTCCCAGATTTTCTCCCTTAGTTTCTGTGGAATATGGCTTCCCACTGAATCAAACATACTAATAGTATTGGAAGGTTCCGTTTGTAAATTCTCTACCCTATAACCTCCCGAAATTTCTAAAAACGTATTAGAAACCCCTTCCTCTCCATTACCTGGTGTCTGCGTTTTCTCCTCCAAATCCACTGCTGGCTCTCGTTCGTACAATATGGTATCCTCCCTTCCTACACGTTCCCGTCTGCCCCTAGACTGGGTTGCTCGAGCTCGTTTCTCGACTGGCTCCGGCTGCTCCTGAACTCCTCGAACGCTCTGTTGAGTGGCCTGTGTGGCTAGCTTCCTTTTCCTTTGTCCTTTTCCCCTCGCCGATACACGGTTAGAATTCTTTCCCATGGTTAGATTTGGGGTTTTTGCACAATATGATGAAAGAACTCGGCTAAGTCCAAATTGTTTGCGAAGAACAAAACCGGTATTATCTTTTCTTGAAGTAAAAATACTATATTGAAATCAGGTAAGTCCAAAATTGTTCCAAAGATCGAACACGGCGTAGTCTAAGTTTTTCGTCCTGTAGAAAATAGCGAGAACAGATCAGTCCAAATTACAACTTAGCCCCAAAGTGTTTATCGCGAACACAAGTAAGCCCATTCAAATTGTTCTAAATTGTAATAATTCCGTGGTATTTTGGAATAAAATCCTGAAAATATTTAGGATCGAACACAGCGTAGTCCAACTTGTTCTCAGTATATAAATCTAAATTACAACTTAGTCCAAATTGTTTATAGCGAACACAGCTAAGCCTATTCAAATTGTTCTAAACTGTAATAATTCCGTGGTATCTTGGAATAAAATCCTGAAAATATTTAGGATCGAACACAGCGTAGTTCAACTTGTTCTCCGTATATAAATCTAATTATACCTTAAAAATTATTTTACAAATGGTCCCAAACTGCTAAAATCTAAAATTCTTGTTAACGTGAAAATGATGCTCAAGCAAGGCTATGTATTGCAATTAAATTTCTAAACTAAAGTAAATACGTTCATTGTGTAGTTCAATCAACTTTAAGCCCCGCCTACTCACATAGCTATCTATTAATAAACACTGTTACTCTACGATACTAAAATTAAACTGAATTATCTGATATTACAGATAAATCAGTAGAATAATCAAGACAGTTAATAATGTCATCACAGTATATAATAAGATATACAGATTAAAGGATAATGATTGTATCGCTCACTTGGTTTTGCAGCCTAACTTGGGCCAGATTATTCACTGGAACAATATGTTAAACAATGTAAGTTATCCCCACTGAGGCGTTTGATTATCGTTACACCCCATTTTGCAGCTGAAGTCTTTGTTAACCTTTACACCATCATTGAACCTACCGCCTCCAACAGACATTTTATTTTCCATGTCACACACATTCCTCAAAACCATGGATCTTTTATGAAATTTCAGTCAATCAAAAACCGTAATGCTTTATGCGTTAAGAGAAATACCTCCTTGATACATCAACTACGGCAAGATCCACAGAATTATGGATGAAAGTTATTTACACCTAGCATCGTAGTCAAAACTCAAAATACTCAAGTTATACGTTAAATACACATTAAAAATTTAACAATGTGAATTGATACTTTTATTGTCTACTGAGCGGTCATTGGTACAGTTAGAAAACATTCGCCTGTCTCAATTTTAACGTTGGCGTCCAATTTCTAAAACCTCTATGTAATCTGTTTTAGTATTTAATATCCAATTCAGCTGGAAAAATGAGGTGTTGAAAAGCGAATATAGAAACTGGAATTCCAACAAGAATTTATAAACAGGAATGCATTTCCTTTCTTATGAAGTAAAGCATCGAAAGTTTTAAAAACTGCTTTAAAAATGCCGTTTCTATAGACAAAATTCTTTGTTGCAATTTTCAACTCATGAGAATAAAAGTATTTTACCGATATTTTGAAGTTTTTCATAAATAAATCTACTTTCTTGTTAGAACTTGTAGAAATCGAAAACAGAGAAAAAAGAACGGAAATACAAATGTACTGTCAGCCGTTCGTATTCAAACAAGTCCCTTTCGTTCAATTCTATCCCAAACAGAAGTCAATCAATCGTATTAAAATACACATACCAGGCACAATGGCAGGTGAAATTCTCCTTTACGTTCCTTTTTCAGGTTGTACGGCGACGTACGTAAAACTAAAGTCATTTTACCTATTTTGGCGTTAATCGGAGTCTCATTTTTTTAATCCGGGAGTGACATCAGGCGCTCTGGAAGGGTCATCATGTCCTGGCTGCACAAGTAGCACCCTTCAATTCGTATCGCCCAGTGTAAGAAGCCCGTAAAAAGTCGCAAATCTGGTAAGGAGAGCGGATAATAACTACGATGTAGGGAACATTTCCGTAATCATCTGTGATACGGACACTCCATAATAGTCAAGCAACTACATGTATCGATGACTACCATACAATTTCCGTGATAAAAGCTTATGCCTTCAACTAAGTGCACGATGCTCCTAGATTTGCAGTTCACAAGAAAATTCTTGGCTTCTGATCATTCAAGTAGCGGGTGTTTTGGAGATACTGAAAAACAAATCATTAAAAATTAACGGGATAATACCAAGATACAAACACATGAAAAAGGAAAACAGTATAAATGTAAGAATTTCTGGCTTAGCTTACAAGACATATTTATTCCTAATATAAATTGTATATCCTGACGTTCTGGTCACTCTTTTGCACCATACTGAATTTTCATATAATGCTTCGTTGCATACATAAACTATATCTGTAGGTACGGAATTCTGTTTCGACGATTCATTTCGCTTTTTACTTATTAATTGTAACTGCTGGATCAGTTTCCAGTTTTTAGCGGCTAAAATCTACGTTCATGGTTAATTTTCAAATATTAAACACTCTTAGTTTACATCTTCAGATTTAAGATAGACTTTAATATTGTTTTCTTCCTTGAATATTCTGTCTACAATACACTTTACGAGTGATATTTTTAATTAATCTAGTTTTATGGTACTTTAACGATTTTTTATATTTTCACTGGGAATTCCTCTTGCACCGAACAATTGGAGGCCGTGCATATCACATTGACATCATGAATTCAAACAAAGAGGCTTCCTGAATTTGAAATCTTTGGTGTTAGCCTTAAAATTGGTCTGTTGTTAGCACCTCTCTCAGAATTAAATTGTAAGGGAGACGTTTTAGCCGTTTACGCATTTTTCTGTTAGTATAAATATTCATTTTATTAAAGAATTATAGTATCTTTTGTTCTCAGTTAAATACAACTGATGACATGTTATCGATATATGCATTTAGTGCATCAAATCGTTATGTGTCACAAGTGATATACTACATCCATCAGTATCAGAAAGCAAATATTTCCAACAGATTATATTAAATACGAATGATTTTTTATTCAAAGGAAATTCGGGAACGTGTCCATATCGCTTGAAATCATATGCACTTTTGCACACAATACGAAGTGAATCAGTTAAATGATTCTGTCCACTTACAATGTAACAAACAATTTTAAAAGTTAATAAAGAACATATATTGAATTTAAAAATCATTTGTTTATCATAAAAAAGGCTAAATTAAATTTACAAGTTCAATAGGATTAAATGAAACATCATCACCAGCTAGTTTCATCTCTCTAGAAACATTTATAGATTTTAGAACTCAATAATTGACTTCCCGTTACCAAAACATTCTCAAACACCAATTTATCAAAAATTTTAGTAGGATCAACAGTTTTCAAAAGTACACATTTTTTAGAGAATGTGACAAACGAAAATTTTGTACATGTATCAAACTCGAATGATCACGTTAACCTTTAAAAATAAATATCGATAATACAATTAACTTGAAAAGAGAAAAATAGGAGAAAGTCGTATGAGTATAAAATATATTATTGTGCGCACAGATCCAGTGAAAATATTTCAAAATTCAAAAGATTCAAACTCATCAAAGTACTTTATGCAGGCGTACTTTTATTTTACATTCTTTAAAGTAAAGTCCCCATATATATATTTAAAGTAAATATAGAAGATTTCCAAAGAGGAATCCAAAAACCATAAGCCGATATAATCAACAACGAAAGAAGAGGGACACAAACAGCACTGAAAACTAAAAATCAGACATCATGAATTGCCATAAAACTAAGATAGTAATCAGATGCTCCGAAAAGGCCAGCAATTCCTGCACCGCGCACGACACTCGTCGTGTATTATAGGACGATACAAAAATCGTTTGCACATGGAAATCGTGTTTGACATAACAAGACGCAACTAAAAATAAAGATCATTCTGGGAACAAATGACACCTCAATAAAATGGGAGCAATGAACGAGCCAAACGTCGTTTTTACGTGGAAACCGTATCTAAACACATAAATATTAATGTGGGCAACACCTTACAAAACAGAAATCTGGTGGTGAAATATAGTGATTCGAAAGTAAAAGAAGAAAACACCCGTCATATTGGCCATAGTACAAAGCATAGTACAAAGCTGAGAAAAAGGTTTTGTTTGGGGAAAATAGAATAGGATTGTTACGACAACGAAACCCAAATTCGTAACCATCTATGAAACAAACACTCTAAAGGTTGACGAATTCGTAATGACGACCTTAGAACTTCCGAAATGATGATATCAATTTAGGTTTTAAGTAACCCTTGCTAAGCAGTTTCTGTAATAATAACAATCCGCTATCTAAGAAGTCACAATAGTACACACCTGCTGTAGAATAACTTAGCAATACGCTGGTGACCAAGAAATATTGCCATAGTTTATACAGGAAAATTTTGGATCTCAGCCATCCTCCAATTACTATCTTCAGTAACAAGTTCAAGTAAGAAGCACACTTTGAAGTGCCTGTTTTGTTCGGAGATAGATGTAAGCAGTCATTTGGGATTATTTCATCACAGGACATCATCTAGCTGAAATTAAAGAATTGGGTTAATTATTTTTCGTTTTTCTTTAACGGCTTTTGAATGAAGTCTACTTCATCCGAATATAGAAAGAGGTCGACAAATACTGGAACACAATTAGTGCCCATGGAATGCTAAAAGGTCCGGTTCATCCAATTTGACAAATATGAAAATTCAGCGCCTTAACAATATCATATTTTTAGAATCTTTTGTTTGAATCAGAGTGCATCTGCGTCACCAATAGTTAAATCAGGCCTTTGAGACAACTTTTCAGTTTACATGAAACACGAAGTGTTAAGGTTTAAAGAGTAGAGAAATTGAAAGTTTAATGTTGCAGAAAAAGGAGACCTGGAGTCATGAAGTCTATAAAGTCTTCTTAATATTTAAGGGTTGACATCAGATTCACATTACTTCTGTAGTAAGTGGTGTCACAGTATATCTTAACACTCTGTTCGACTGCTGTGAAAATTAAGGTAACAAGTTTTCGAAAGTAGGTTTGTAGAACACCTACTGACCCAGTGATGAAGCATTGCTTATACCACTCAAGTCCACAATGTAAATCCTATTGCCTGCAGTTATGACGTTCTTAGCTGTTACTCGGGTATCAGTTTTAATTGGAATATGGCCGACCCCTCAAAATGTCCGGAATTAACTCAGCAATTCATGATAAAAATTTCGGGTTTGGAAGGGAGATAAAATTTGAATCCCGAGAGACATGTAAACAAACACCCATATTCAAATAAATGTTCCAAAAATGGATTACTCTACAAACAACATTTAAATAAAAGTCATTAGCTACATTTCTGGTAACATAGCGGAACAATATATTCATTTAAGCTCTACTCCATCAGTTCAAAGGTCATTTACTGGTCTTGAATCATATAGACACTTGTAATATTGGTTTCCAATAAACAGAGGAAAATCAAGTATCATTTTGGGCAAAGGCAACAAAAGCAGACAAGACTGACTTTTGGTTGTCAAGGATTTTCTTCCTTGTAACGAAGTTGGCGTATATGGTGGGTTTGCATAACAGTTGTTTAGACCTCATTCATTTACCAAGCAGTCAATATTTACATATGAATATGATATAATTATGAGCCTTATCAGCTGGAACTACAATATATTTGTAGTACGTGTTGTATTTGTCCAATGTCCAATGAGGCACTTTTCAGTTTGATGTAAGTACTGTAGTGAAAAGGGTAGAAAAATCAAGAATCAATTTTTATTGCTATTGCAGAGAAAACAGAGACCTAAATGTCGGAAAATCCAATAAGGATTGTTTGCAGTATACCATAGTGTGATTGGATTAATCATCTTTATTCCCGGTACGCTTCACGTTTGTTTATATTTTTATTGTGAACTGATGTTCTCGGAATTCCTATTGTCCTGAACAATGTTCTTTTGAAGATCGCGTTTTTACTTTATATACCGAGAGGAAGATTTAGGAAATTTTATGGTCGCCATCATGAGTAGGTCGATCAGTACGGAGCATCCGTATCACAGATTATTACGGATATGTTCCTAGAATCGTAGTCATTATCCGTTCTCCTTACCTGATTTACGACTTGTTACCGGCTTTTGTACAAGGGGCAATACGACGGGTGTCACTAGTGAAGCAGGATGTGCGTACCCTTCCGAAGCACCTGATGTTACTCCCGGATTTCATGGATGTTGGTATCGTCTGGTCCTATGGATGTGTGACTTATGCATAAACTTTTAAAAAAGAGAGATTTTCGCCCCGTTCATCTCTGTTTTTTTTCTTTTTTTTTTTAGGTGCCTGGACTTTGAAATTTGGTCACTTACTGGTATTCTACCATCGCCTTTACAATTGGACCCATGAATACACATGGAACCTTCTATTCAAACTTGAATGTTTACCTTTATTAAACTTCCAGACTTTTCTGTTTGTAATGGTAGGGAAGATTTTGAAGACTTATTTCTTTTGCTCTTTCAAGTCCTCATGATCCTTAATAAATCTTAATAAGGATTAAAGTTTGGTTCATATTTATTAATCAAATGTGCTTGGCATTTTTTGAAATGTAATACATACAGGTAACAAAGAACGAAAACTGACAGACGGGGATGACATACCAAAGAGACAAAAAAGCTGACTGTGTTTAGCCAAACCAGGTTAAATACCTGAAAAGATATCAAAAGCTGAGACGCTGGAAACATCAACAAAGGTTATGGTACAGTGTTATGGCACCGATTTAAATTCGCTACAGATGAGCCAAATTATCGAAACACATCTAATGCATTATTAATTGGTATTGGTTAATTGTGATGTTACATAAAAGTAAGGATGTTTTCCATATATATAATTTATTTATTTAACCAAGAATGATCCATCCGGCAAAGATTACGTATAAATTCCCGGGACAACCTCAAGCCATTTGTACCATAACATACCAGAAGGTGTGAATCGATTCAGGTTTAATCACTTCATTTATGAAAAATAAATAAATTGAGAATTGAAAATGAAACCAAGTGAAAAACGATTAAACTAACATTAAAGAAATTGAAAACATGTTTATCTGCATTTGAATGTAAGTGTTTTTAAGAATTTTTATGTACGTGCACCAGGTTTTAACTCAATCAACAGATGTATTAACTATTTCAGTGATTCATTTACAAAAGTACAGTGCTTAAAATTCAGCTCTTTATATGTAACAAATTATTCAATTGCATTAGTTTCGGAATAACAAAAAAATAATAGAAGCTGTAATGCCTGCTTCCACCATAAAACTGATTAACAATATAGTATATCAATAAATATATACTACATGTAACTCAGATATTCTTTGAAATTCAAAAATCTTTAAGAACATGGCACAGTTGACCGTCTTGTGCAACTATAATTTTGTTTTTCCCTAGAAGAGTTAAAATATCGAATAGATGACAAGAAAAATATTATGTAAAGGAACGTCAAACAAATGCACAAGAAAGGAATGGTGGCTGTCAAAAGCAACATAGTTCCCCCTAACATGTCTTTGTAACCTGTTTATTAAAGATATTCCACCAAATTTTAAAACCTTACTACAATCTACGAATAATGATTAAACTGAAAAAATAGCTCTGTAAAATAGTCAGTATTTGATGTGTCAAAATCAAGCGAATTTATTTATTTGGCTAGTTGTTTTAATTATTTAGATTTTGGTTATTTATACACAATCCTAAAAGACAGTTTGTATGACTTTTGTTTCTCTTAATACATTTATGCTAGATGAATACCGTAATGCACATCTATAAGCAAGAAACGATAGTATTAAAATGAAACTAAATATGAAATGAGTTTTTCCGATAATTTTTTTCAATGAGTCCCTTTTATCTCCGAACCCAATGAACCAATAATCTAAAATTTTATTGCATGTCAATATATGGTTACAGCCAAGAAATACAAAATGAAATAATAACACCTGAGCTCATGAAGTGGAAAAGGAATTCCCTCGATTTTCATCTAACGGGCGGATGGACATATTACAATATCTCTGAAATCTCCACAGAAAGTAAGAGGGCATCCACGATTTATATATAGCAAGAAGTCATCATAAAGGAATACCAGGCAATGCCTAACAAGTACGGAAATACAGATGTTCATCAATGGTAAGCTTTACATGCAAATCGATGGGACATAAACAATGTTGTAAATGACAGCAACGATAAACTAAAGCAAGAAAAGCAGAAACGTTAAAATGAGAAGCTGTTGTATTGGTCAATATTTTAAAATTATCTTCGTAAAACAATAAAATATGATAACAAACCGGTAAAAGAATAACCATTCCCTTCGGTGATTCTAACAAAAAACGAAACTATGTAGTGTAACACAATCTACCACGATAAGGCGATGAATTCTACAGGTTTTTCAGAAGAGCTGAGCCTTAAAAATAAGAAAGTAGAAGCATAATATTGATAGCAAACATTAACCTGTGACCATTTATCAATTCAATATAAATTTAAATCTTCGACCGCGTACAGCCTAGGTATGAGCTTTCAGTGATGTTGACACGAAACTCTTAGAAAGTTATATTAGAGTGACGCTATGGTGTAAGAAAAAAAAAGATTTTGAACATAAACCTTAACAACTGTACGGACACCGTAAATGTAATCTTGCAGGATATTACTTAACTTCGAACAAAAATGCAACGGGTACTTTTTCAGGAATTAATGATCCAGTGAAAGAACTGTCTGTCTTAGTTTAAATGTACATAAAACTGTATTTTGCGAAATCTAAGGAAATTCTGATACACATAGACGTTGAATAAAACTAAGGAATTAACTGATTTGACTTAACAGCAAGTATAGAAACAAATATGCAGATCCCAAGATAAAATTAGTGTCTTGTACGTCAATCTATCTATGTTACAAGTATGTACAAATCTAGTTGTCTCTTCTATTGTATTTGTTTTTTCGTATTTCTACAAATATATATATAAATCTTTTTCTTCTCGAAAACCCATCTTTTTATTTCCGCAAATGTAATGTTTATTTGCACAATGTAATTACTCTCTTCCCGATGGAACTCGAATTCACACATTTTAGATTACACCATATCGTCAGCGTTATATTCTGGCCCTATATAGAAATGAAGAAGTATTATAGAAGTGTATCATGTCATATGTACCCGAATCTACAGCTGGACATTTTGTGAAAATTAATCCTAATATAATATCAAAGTTAACTTATAAAAGCAGAATTTCGATTGTTTTTCTTTACCTTAGTAGCAGAGATATGACTGGTCTGAACTGTACTGGTCACTGCTTAAAGTTAACGCAGACACCCGAGATTGTACTAAATATTTTCCATGATAACATTCAAAACTGTTCCTGTCCTTTTATCCTACGGCTGCTTTTGTCAGTAGGACGCACATGCTCAGTTGAAACATTTATACTTTGTTCTAACAATTGTTCTGGTCCTAGACGTTACCTTATGACTGCTATTATCATGAGGACTGCGCATGCTCTGTTCATTAGAAAATAGACAAGTGTACGGAAACGAATCTACAATTAGTTAATTAAATCATTACATATACTAAAATTATTGTTAAAGTAAATGTACAATTATTATATCATAAATATAATTTAAAATTGCGATACCTTCTAGAGAAAAGCTGAGATTTTATTTTTTATTTGTCCCGCCGACTGTTGCAATTTTTTTCTTGCTCGGAAAAGCAGAGGTACTAGCGCTTAAATATAAAAAAGGAGTATTCCACAGTCAGTTCGAATGAGTCCACTGAAGATAACAAATCCAAGTATACAAACATCTGGGATTACATAAAGTCCAGAATGGATGTTGACATGGTGCGTCGACAGACTAAGCATCTAATGCTTTGCATGCATCACCCGTCAGACATTAGAATAATTATTTCCCCAAAGAAAAACAGTTGTCGAACGCCTTCAATTGGTCATTCGGTCCTTGAGATACTAGCCAGATATCGATGTATATTAGGATTGATCTTCACTATACAACATGGTGTAAATGCAAGTATACACCATGTTGTATAGTGAAGATCTTATGCATATACTGTATGTTAATCAAAAACTACCACATTGTTAACGTCAGACTAGCCAAATCTCGCACACATTGGGAGTTTCATAGACTCGCTGCTTAAAGAATTAAATCTGCATAAAAACAAAATTGCAACAATTGAAGCATTAATTATAGGCCTTCAATTCTGAATATTTGATTTGCACCGTTCTCTCTCTCTCTCTTTTTTTTTAATTTGATAGGTATTACGTCGCACTGTTTACAATGACAACATGTTGGGAAACGAGGCTCAAATCGCGTAGTTTTCTTTCTGTCAATAACAGCTATCTTATCATGAAAATTCATATTTCATATTTTAAACAGTGATAATCAAGTATTTAAATGATTGTTTCATGATTCAGTTTTTACCTTCATGCATTTTTACAATTACTTTCTTTATCAAAAAGATAATGTAAAAAATTTGGCAAAATATTGTCACACGAATGCTTCATAAAATTATCGGTTTTCTAGCAAAACAGTTTTTCAGTTTATTTACGAATTATTCGGAAACAGGAGCATACGTATCCTCTGCAATTATAGAAATAAATAAAATTAATAAATGAATTAATAACCTGGTTTACAAATTGAACAGATTTGCATTCACCCTATTGTCAGAGTAAATTGAATGTAACGTGCACTATTTTGGTTTTTCTGCACGAATTTGGTATTCCGACGTTAGATTTTATGATAAAAATTTTGTTGTTCCGTCAAAGAAACTGGAAAATAGAAAGAAAGGAGTGGGTAGGTCTGTGATTACTCGTATATATGATTACATTGTATCTGTCTAACGTTTTAAAAAGTACGTATTTGTTTGTCTTAAGATCCCTGTGCCTTGAATCAACAGTATATATATATAAAACACCATTCTTGTTTCTATAGATGTCACTTCTTAAAATACCAACATACCTGACGACGATGGAATAAGAGCCCGTCTAGAGGTCTGGGAACAGAGTGCCTCGTCAAATTGCTCACAGTGGTTCTGAAGCACAATAATTTTACATTTAATGGAGAATCTTTTCTCTGAAGTAATGGAACTGTTATGTACACAAAGATAGCTCTTTCTTATACCAATAGTTTTATGGGCCGTATTGAAAACAAATTCTAGACTCCCCTCTTAACCAACCTCTCTCCTAATTCAGATTCATATATGATATTAACATGAAATGTACTGAATCAGAGGAGGAGCTAGATAGCTTCCTCCATCACGCTAACAGCACACACTGTTCTATTAAATTTACACATGAGTCATAAAGAACTAAATTTCCTTTCTTGATACCACTACAACATTGACCGATGAAATTATCTCAACAGATATATATAGCAAACCGACTGACAAACATCAGTACTTGTCTCCTCAGAGTTGACATCCGAAACCCTGTACTAAGAGTATCCCCTACAGCCAAGCTCTTCATGTCAAACGCATCTGCTCCTCCGAAAGTACAGCCAAGCAGCGCCTTGGACAACTTAGATGCTATTTAAAGAAAAGGGGATATAGCAACAAAGTCATCCGTCAAGGTTTTTCCAGAGCCAACTTAACAAGCAGAGAGCAACTCCTACAGTATAAAAAAAGGTTAACAAACGGGTTCCCTTTGTGCTTACATTTTTATCTACCACCCTGCGTTTAAGCATTTGACTAATATCATCCGTGATCATTGGAAAGTGATAGATCAACATTCAAAACTGTCCAAAACATTCCCAAAACCACCCGTCCTGGCATTTAGAAGACCAAAAAATTTAAAAAAAACCAACTTGATAGGGAGGAGATTTGCACAGGGAAGACACCCTCTGGTCAGTCCCAGGCTTGTGGCGATAAATGGTGTAAAAGCTGTGATCACATGCAACATACACAGTCATTTACCAGTAGATCCAAAGGAAAAGAACACAAAATATTTTGAAATACTAATTGCAAACTTAAAAATATAGTCCATCTCTTACAATGTGGTATCTGTGGTCTTTATGTTGGCGAATCCAAGTTGCAATTTAACTTGCGCTTCAATCTCCATCGTAGCGACACGGATCACAAGCCTAACCTTACTCTCAGCCGACATCTGCGGTCATCAGGACATAGTCGGGCTGATTTCTGTAGACTAAAAGTCAGAATAACTTCAGCATAATGTCAGCCTAACTTAAAATAAGATAAACGAGTCACCTACCGTATAATTTTAAATAATACGACTACCAACTGTGGCAAATTGACTAACGTTTTAATACTAGTCTTGGTACCGACCGAAAAACGTCTCCTATCGAAGACAAGACATGTTTTCAAATTGACAATCAAGGAGTTTCACACACAAACATCTATGACACTGAAGAAACTCTGAACACGAATTACAATATCTGACGTAACGAATGAGTTGTGAAATGTTTATTCTGTATGCTGGGGCAGTTGGTACATTACTACCTAGGTTTGGAAAATTAATGATGTTGAAATTCAAATTGTGTCGTTTGTCGTAAAGTTTGTAGAGAGGCGATTCTCCGAGTCATATTTAAGGTGAACGACAAGGCATGCAGCACTTAAAGCTGTTTCAGCAGTTTGCTCAATATCAATTCTTCTGGTTAAAATAATTGAATAAATTTATTGTAAAATTACCAACATACAAACATAAGTAAGAGTAAGGATTTAGATTCTTCATTGTTTTTGTTTTTCTAAGTTCTGAAGGAACTCTATTTTAAAAGAACGTATCAGCTGGCAGGGACCACAGGTTGTTTTCCATTGGAAAACTGATAACTTGTTGGAAGATTTGTTGTCTATTTGGAATTCAATCATACTGATTACCTCTTGTTCCGTGCAGAATGTTTCAGCATTTTCACACTTGGAACACAATAAGCGTAATCTTGAACAAGAACTATAAACCAATATCATTGCTTACCAGCTTAATACCAAGATAAAGAATGAATAATTTTTTAGAAGAGAAATTTCAATTTTTCATGAGGTATAGTGTTGTAAAAAGAAGAAGGGACCTCGGTGGCCGCGTGGTCTAGGTGGTTAGTCATACATACTCTTATCAACATTGGGGTTGGGAGTTCGAATTTTGCTTAGGGCGAGGGTGCTTAACTCTAAAAAGTATTCCCAGTTTTCCTGTTGAAGATCGGGGTTCTCTCCGGGTACTCTGGCTACCTCATCCAATAAATACTAGGCGACACGATATAGCTGGAAAATTGCTGAAAGTGGCGTAAAAACCCAACGAATCAATCAAGTGAAGAGAAATCTAATGTTTTTTTGATGGATTTTATTTTGGAAAAGTTTTCGAAAAGTTTTTTGGAGTTCTGAGTTCTTAATGTCAACAATTAATTTATACCACTTCTGGAATAAACTGTGTCATTATTTTCGTCATCCTTCTTTCACCGTAGACGAAACTGGATTAATTTCATTGACAGTTCTTCAGCAGAACAAATAGATGAATCTGCAATTTACGTTCGTCTATACGGATTTTAGTTGGATTACAATATAATTGTATTCGTAATTAAATGCCAAGTTTATGGAGACCATGAATGATTTGTACTTGGCCAGTATTTCAACTTTTTCCAAAAGAACTGGTTACTAGAACTTTTATTCATTCCAAGTTCCTTGATCAAACATTCATTGTAATATGGTCTGCACAAAGAAAATAATGTTATTAGTCTTGGTAAACAATAACGACAACATACCGTTCATATAGCGTAGTTTAGCGTTCAAAAGCTTCTTTACTAACTTTATTGAGACATTTACACAAGTTTGCAACCCAAAATTGAATTTATATTTTCCTTTATCCATTTAAAAAGTGAGTCTACTTCGAATTTAACTCGTTTAACCCGCCTTCTGGTGTAATTCTCAACTGAAACAATCACATGTATGATGTAAATTATTATAATTCCAGCTGATCGTTTTGGTATCTCTATATTAAGGCCAATGAGAAATCATCTTGCGAAGATTTTCATTTTGAAGTATATCCAAATCATCCGTTATAACAGGGTCAGACGGTGATTAATTGAAA
>JAOXYI010077192.1:0-12411 GCA_028566495.1 Lithophaga antillarum | reverse complement strand
TTATCCCAATGTTTTTATTTTATCATATTTGAAAGTGTTATTTTCAACATAAAAATAATGTCATAAAAATGGCTGGATTGTAAAGGGTTAAAACAAAGTATTTATTATTTATTATTATTATTGCGACACCATCGGAGAGATATCTCTCATGGCGGATAAGCCGCGCCTTCTAAATTAT
The DNA here is from genome assembly GCA_028566495.1 of Lithophaga antillarum. Lineage (NCBI taxonomy): Eukaryota > Metazoa > Mollusca > Bivalvia > Mytilida > Mytilidae > Lithophaga > Lithophaga antillarum. The sequence goes on along the minus strand of JAOXYI010077192.1, from coordinate 12,233 downwards.
GACGTCACAGTAGCTGTGACGCATTTTGCTTTAAACTTCATTTCGGACGTCATTAAAACACGTAACAGCTATACTACAAGCAAAGTAGGCGGACCATGTCCGCCATGAGAGAAAACTCATGGCATCGATATTGGTGTAGAAGAGATAAAAGTAAGGTGTTAGGAATACGGGCTTCTGTTTCGGAGATTTGGCCATTTTATTATATTCATTTGTTAAACCATATAACATCGATTATTCTGTTGTCTCACCATTATAACGTCATAGAAAAATAGAAAAAAGCTTCAATGCCCGATGACGTCGTACAAACATGAGCTCAATATCCGAAAGACTTTGCCAAAAACAAAAAAAAAAACAAAAAACAAAAACAAAAACAAAAAAACAAAAAAACAAAAAAATTGTCATTTTGAAAATTTTGATATAAATTATGAAGCATTATAGAAAAAGATTTTTAACCACGATTAAACTATGGTTTCCGGTTTATTTTTATCCAAACTCGTTCCTAAAATTTGAAAATTAACTCGATTGAATAAAAAACCGTAAGCCACCAATAATCATGAAAAAACCTATATTTATATATTTATGATCTCTTCAATGACTAAAACATTGAACTGTAGGCAAAAGGCAAATGGAGATAAGTTCGCTTTGAATAATACTCGGAAAGAAGAACTGTCGAAATGAGCATTTAATAAATTGCCAAATATTGCAGTACAGGAACATAATAATCAATACAAACGAACACAATATTGGTTACAAATGATGTTATTAAAATGAACATAACAAATATAACAATACTGATAAAGCAAACGACTAGATATGTAAATAATGCACGGTTCCTATTTAATGATAAGAGCAAAGGTGGGGCCAAGAAAACGCCATAACAATCGACTGACATTTCAGGTGAAAGCACTGAAAAGTCTGACAGCTTGCGTCACCCGAAATTTGCCTCTTGAGAAAAGTCAGTATCCAGCTGACAATGTACATGAACATTACTTAAACTAGAAAATGAGACTGATATTATAAAATTTATAAATACGATGGACAGGTTACCGAAGTGTTAAGAAAAATGTTAATAGAATTCAATGTCTTAAGCAAATATCTGTTTATTTCCTCTACTGGGATGTGAGATGACAGCTCGTCAAAAGCTTGTAAGTGAATACATTTCTCTTTCCAGTGCACGAAATAGCACCTTTGATATTAGCCGAAGTATAGGAATAATCGTCATGTCGTAAAGTACTTGCCATGAAAGAGACATAACATCAAATCTGTGTTACGGTAGATATGGTAATTCAAGCTAAGTCATAACACACAAGGTCATAACTGATATGTAGCAATTCTAGGTAAGTCAAATTCACATAGCCAATTTCATTGAATTATCACGTGTTGGCTAAAATTGTAATGACAGTTTAACATGTTTCCTACCGTTTGAGGATTGGCAATGAATTTTCTTATTGAGCGATCATAAACTAATTTACTTACAAAAGATCACTCCCATTTATTTAAAATATCATTATTTACTATTGCAGTGCCAATGTGAAAAGCCAAAACAGATATATATTCGCTTTCATGCTGTGCTGCGCATATTTCATACAGCTGGATTTTTCAAACGTTTCGTCAGATTAGACTTGGTTTTATTTTGTTTTTATCCTATGCAGGATAAAATCGATGAAAATATATTGTCTTGAAATATAAAATTTATTTGTATTCGAGACGAAATAGGGACAGCCAGATCATTTATACAGCGTACGGTCATAGGCAAATTACATGAATATCAATCATACCGGAAGTTATTGAAATGTCTGCTCACTTTGAGTTGCTATTGGACTATTTTATATTATTTTTTTTTATCATACGCGAATAAATATTCATTCTAGGTAAGTATGCTCCAAATTCATGTTATGTAACTTTTTCCTCTTCGGACAAACGACATTTCGCAAACCTTTTTATACAAACTGAAGATTTTACGATATACGATCGTGATAACGACAAAACCAGCAATTATAGTTAATGCAGGATTTTCACGATTTCCAAAAATATTACTGTAATATACCATTTGGTTAACAATCTTTCGTTCGTAAGACTATAAACTTCAGTAAAAAGGACGGGAATGACATCAGGTACTCCAGAAAGGAAAGTTTGTTCTTTCTTATTCATAACTTCTTTCATGTTTCTTCCATAATGTATGTTTAGGAAGTACGTCAAATGGCGAGTTTGGCAACACTACATTTATGACACAGGATGTATCTTTTCAGAAAGCTTAGACAGGCAATGTCTCATATTCTTCAATTTGTTCTTTAAGGCGACCATAAAATGCCTTAAGTATAGAAAATAGTCTGGGTGGTAAATAACTCTGTTTAAGCAGCTTCCGTGACACTAGTCGTACTCAAGAAAGTCCGGTTAGTCGGAAGATTCTGTAATAGCGATTCAAGTAAATCTAAAATCTTTAATTTACGTCATATTTACAGTATTACTACCACTGGGTCTGTTCCACTGCTGATAGCCTGTCAGCCTCCGATGGCATCACCTGCGAAGTGGCCAGTACTTCGGGCTGGCATGAAATTATTTGAATACTTTATTAAATTTCTGTTAGTAAAATTGTTAAATTATACTATAACTAACGTTTATTTTATATAGATTTTGGGTTCTTGTTTTTCTGTTTGATTTTCTTTGGACTTACGAATATTTTGTTTTGAGCACTACTGATGGAACATAATTTGTTGAAATGCGCATATAGCGCATCAAATTAATTAGATATCTACAGATAATATATCAAATTGCTAATATAAATCATGTGGAAAATATCCATTGTAGAAACAAATACTTACTGTTCTTATTGATATTTCAGGGTTATTATATTTATATATTCATGTTACAGAAAAAAAATTAAACTGATCAAGACATTTTCTGAGAATGATATTTTTCTTAACAATTGTAAGCAGAAAATTCGTATAATGATTAATGATGTTTATATGCAATGATCATGCTCCAATCTGATCTTTTTTCCAGGCACTAGCTTCATCATACTAACAATAAACGTTTGTTTTTCAATTAACAGACACGAAGATACAGTTTAATAGATTTGTACTACATGATTGGAGATATCGGCTTGCTTGGAATCCATCAGTCAGTATTTTCATTTTCATGTCGTTTTCCTGTAGTAAATAGTTTCAGGTAACATATTTGTTGCATTAGCATGGACCATTAATCTGCTAATTATGCCAGATATTCTAAGGCTGTTATATTAGTTAGACATAAATACGTGCTCTCCACCAGCAGTATGACATGACATCGACATCGCTAATTGGTTTCATGTCCTGTATCAATAAAGCTTTGGTTAACATTGTAATCAGTGCTCTACCATAAGGAGAAACCGATTAAACCAAACTCTACACAGAATAAATGAACAATATTACTTTAAATTATTCGATCCTTAAATAGCCAACCGCATGGCATTTCGTGTCATGCGATTTAGTTTCACAGTATGGGTTTAACATATTTCATAGACACCCATTTCTATTTTAACGCTCTGAACCTTTTTTCATGGCATTTTATTTGTTCAGTTGAGTAGATTTTCGGAGCTATAGTATTCAGTCATTTCTCTGATACCACGTTAATTCAACATAACAAAAGGAAATTATTTTGGATAATCTATTGATTGGTCGCAATGCAAGTGCAAAGCTTTTGGGATAACCAACTGGAGTGTCTGAATACCAGTATAGTCGTTTTGTATAACCGAAAAGAGTTCTACAATACATAAGCAGTCTATGGACACCAGGTAGAGGACTAAAACATTCAAAAGCAGCGTACAGACGCCTCTTCAGTTTACCAGTATGCGACTATAGTGTATGTATTACAAGTTAGAGTGCCACGGTATCAATGCAGTGTTTTTTCTTGTAACAAAATACATCAGCTGTATACCAAAGCAGAATTTTTGAATAAGCAATTACAACACCAAAGAAACTCCAGTGAACACTCAAATAGGAACCCGAAATATTAATCTAGTATATGGAAAATGAAGAAACGGTGTCTTTGAATTATGAAACCTACACAGTACTTCAGATAAATAAAAGTACCAGAACAACAGTCAGTTGAGTATCTTAATTCGCTGAAATACCACTTTGTTGTCTGTGAATAACCAACTGGAACATCACGATAGAAATCCATTACATTTGTATAACAAATTATAACACTATATTTTAGGTAACTAGCCATACAGTCCATACATGATCTTTGTTGTTAAGGTTAATGAGGTTGGTGATACGACATCCTTGATAATCGTCCTATAACGTCCTGAATAACGTGTCTATGTTTCGATAATATGTACGTCATATATCTTGCATATCAACATAAAAAAAGTGAAAAATATATCCTAAGCCATAACAATATACAACGCAATAGGATATTGGATTTTTAAAGGCGTCGCTAAAACAGCAAGTTATAAGACGGAATATGGCAACTATATGTTCTGTTAATGTGTTGATTACTGAGAATATATAAAAGTTGAACATCCAAAACAGAGTAGTCGTATTTAGCTGGCAATACTTGCTTGGGTTGTGGTGCATAACAAAGTCTTTTGGAATCCTTATGGAGTCTTATTGCATCCTTAATCTATTTATCCCATGATCTACACATGTATAAATATAATTTGCCATCAAGCATTTGTCACAAAATTCAAATGATAACATCTCTGCTATGATGAATTACTAGTCATGGTTCATTTCCATTAGCTTATTGCCTTATAATAAACAACCTGACATATTCTTTATTTCATATCATATTTTTTTTTATTTAATCTTTTCATTGCTAGAGATGTTTTTTTTTATTGAATGGTATGAAAGGTTGCCGGTCTATGTCATGATTTTGCCCGATCAAATTCTTCGAGTTATTTCTTTTTAAAACGTAGTCTCGACTCAGACAATGCAAGAAATAGATACTTATATTTTTGGCAATGTCAGGTCATATCAAACCTGCGGTCCATTATTCGGCACTGAGGCAGTCCATAAACTTTTGTCATTGCCCTAAAAATAAGTAACTGTTATACAAGTATAAACCTAATCTAAACATACTTGTACAATATTATATAATATTATTACCTATGGGGCCAAAAGTAACTATTATATAAGTATTAACCTAATTAAAATATAATCTATCAGGCTACAATTGACAAGATGATGAATGTTTTATATATATATACTGTTCTTTTTACTTTGAAAATTGAATTTTTGTCATTTTACCGTCCGTTTGCTCACGCTTACAATTTTATTCATGTATTTTATTTGACAAAGAGTGGTCACTACTCTAATCTAAGGATTTATATACTGATGTGAGGAGGCGCGCTGTATCTAATTGATTAAAGATTAGTGGTACAATGATCCATTAACATGTTTTACAATGTATATCAATCTTGAGAACAAATGAAGACACTAATAAACTAGCGTAATATAGACTTCTTCAATACAATTTCGGTCAAAACTATTACTGTCTAAATCGGTTAATCTTTTACAACAAGGTGATTGTCCTTCTTTATGTCGCTCTTTTGTTTGGTTTTAATTACACATTGTACATATAGGTTTACACAGTCCAACAGAAATGCATAGGAGGTTATTATAACATATCATCAAATTTCGATTTATTTAGAATTTATTTAATTTCAAGCAGCAGTGTAGTTTTTGTAATAGCTCTGAAATATTTAAAACAGCAGTCTAGTAACTTTTTCCATTCCTGTTTACAGTTTGACGCAAAGGCCTACCAATATCCTTATAAAAACATATTTTGCAAAAATTGTAATGAAAATCCTGCCATTTATTTGGATGACTTTGTCTATGAACGGTCAATATGTAATGTTACATTTCCTCGAGATGAAGATATATCATTCAGGAGTTTCTTCTTGTTGCCATCTGATCACCCACATACAAATAATCGTTTGGAAGAATCTTGTGACAGCAGAAAGATACGCGACAGAGAAGTAAGTAGCAAATACTGTGAAAGTGCTTAAATTCGTGGTTACCAATTTTCATGGTTTAAAAGAAAGTCGCCAGTTCGAGAATTCTTAAATTCGTAGACTTGTATTTTTTATAGTTCTATCTAAAATTTACTTTTCAGTGGGGATTTTAATTTTGTTGATTGAATGAACCGCGAATATCCGCAAAAATTGATACCTGCAAAAAATAATTTCGCCTACCGTTAAAGCATGATTATTCGTGGGTTTTTGTAGATTCCACGGTTTATTTAATCTTGATATTAAAACTGAAATAAAGTGTAAATTAATAACGTAATTACAAAGAAACACCTAGGGTACACGAATTTAAGAAACCTCGAACCAGCGACTTTCTCTCAAACAATTTTTCCATACATCACATTCCTGTCTGGTTAACATCATTTCTAATGATCTATTCCGTAATTATTTTACAGCAAGGATATTTGTGAATTTGCTTAAATATAGGAATTATTTATGTACGAATTAACTGAAATTAGGTGTAGTTCTGGCTTATATTGTATAAAAAAAACCTCTTAATTTCAGAAGGTGACGAGTCCAACGGCAGTACTGTTGTTTTTAAACAGACAAAGCACTTTTACCAACGATCCTCCTTCAGAAAACTGATGTATTGGTGCATTGTTATTCACTGTCAATACTCATTTAGTAAAAAAAATCCTCCGCTTAATTACTATTGTTTGCGCTTTGATTTTTTTTTTAATTAACTGCAAGAAAATACAAAGCTTGCATTCATGCATTTCAATGAAAGCAGGAAATGAAAGGTGATGATTTAAACTTGATTATGTAGGATAGAAGTGAAGTACCACAGGGTTTGAAATTAACAGGGGCCCACGGGCCAAATGCCCCTAAAATTGCTGTGGGCTCCTGAAATTTAGACGACAGGAGCCCACATGGCCAGTACATTTCAGGTCAAAAAGCATTACTTGCTATAGAGTGGGCAACTGATTTTGTCGTGTGGATTAACACTGTCAGAAATGTAGGGCCCACCTGGCTAGTGTTAGAAAAAACTTAAGTTCAACCCCTGTATCATTATCATTTACAAAAATAAGAGTTTTACGATGATAGAAGAGTTGTTACCACTACGAAATTTCTTCAAAATTCACGATTCACATGAACGAAAATTAGTGGTAAAATAGAATATGGATATCAATGCAATAAAATGCAAGGTCTGAACAAGTAAAGAAACAGTGATATGATTATTGTTCTTTTTAGGTAAACGTTTTTTCGCTTTCTCAAAATAAAACTTGATCTTTTGCAGAATGTTTGCCGCGATGTTATGTGTTTCCCAGGTAGAATGTTTGTTAACGATAGCTGTGTTCCATTCCTCAGCTTTACGTCAAATCTGGTGTATGCACTGTCATTTGGACTTGTAATAGAACATGAAACAAATATCGAAAATCCAAAAGAATTTCTTGGTTCTCTGTCAAAGTCAATTATAGTAGACTATATTCAAGCCATCAGTGACACAAATTTCATGTTAAAGGAAAGTAAAGTATACACAAAGAAGTCCTGCATTCGTGGTGAAAGATGGGAACCTTCGACTTTACTGTTATCTGTTTACTTGCGGTTACAGGTGATTTCAGTTGTGAATAGACTTCTGTTTGAGACTACTCTATCAACACTTGTTGGGCGTAAGTTTACCATTGAGAGATACAAGACTTCAGGTTATGACCAATTTGCCGTCAGCATATCATCAACTGGAGGCGATATTCGTGCTACGATTGCTGACGATGACAACGCAGTGTTCGTTCCAACTCTGATTCAGATAAGCGGCTTAAGGGACCAATGCACTTATCAACACTTCCTAGATACAGATAGAAACGTATTTAATTTACCAATTTATGTAAATGAACTTTTAAGTTGCAAACAGGTTGAATTCCAACCTAGCGAATTTACACTAAATGAAAAGAGTTTTATTGTATCGTTACACAATTTAGGCGCGATATCATACCAGCATTACTTTCTTACGACTAATTTAAGTCTTAGGGTATGTATTCACACATTTAAAAATCTATTAGAGTCACAAAACACATCGATACACAATGGTGGATTTTGGAATACAATAATGGATATTTGCACACTTATCTCCCTTGTTGCCCTTCTCATAACGTTTTTGACCTATTGCTTGTTAAAAGAACTGAGAAATCTACCTGGCATAACGAATATGGGTCTGTGCATTGCGTTGTTTGGCACCTTATTTCTTCTTCAATATGGCGGAAGACAGATAGAAAATGAATACGTCTGTGCAACCATTGCTATAGCAACACACTATTTTTGTTTATGCTTATTCTGTTCTTTGAATATATGTTCATTTCATGCTTTCAGAGTTTTTAACAGTATAAATAATGTACAGCGAAACAATCAAAGTACCAGGAAAACCCTAGTCAGGTACTTCGGATACTCTTTTGGGTTGCCATTCCTTGTTGTATGTGGCAATGCAGTTGTAGCTTTTGTGATAACAAACGAGAGGTCACAAATTTATAGCGAGAATAAATGCTTTATTGATAACAGAATAACTTTCATCACAGTTTTTGTAGGACCAGTTGCTTTATCATGCATTTGTAATATTGCATTTTACATTGTTGTGGCTATTCGGATTGCTTCTACTCCAAAACCGAAAGATAATGCTAGCAGTCAATCGACCAGTCAAGACTTATCTGTGTATGTCAAGCTATTTACACTGACGGGATTTTCTTGGGGAATTCAGGTTGTCGACTCCTTTTTGCCACTGTCTTATTTTTCCATCATTGTCTCATTTCTCAATTCTTTTGAAGGAATATACGTATTTTTGGCATTCATTGCCAATAAGAGAGTTTTACAAAAATATAAAGCATTTTTCCAGTCACTGAGGTTACCGCAGTCAAAAAAGTCTGAAACGCGTGAATCCAAATGAATCGCTAGGTTTATATGAAATGATTATAATTTAATTCTTAAATCTATAATCTTAGGAAATAATTATGTAATTTAATTTCACCTGAAAATTCATGTATTTCATTTTGCATCCACTGTTCTTTTTAGAGAATTGATTGGTCCTCCTCGAAAGACTCTCCCGTCCTCTAATATGACAAAGTTAAAAGGGGGTATAACTGGAACAAAACTGAAATTTGGGAGGGCAAAACAGGATGTGCACGTCTTTAATATGTGTTGAAGAGTTACTGAAAGTTTGGTTGAAATTAGGAGAAGATACCGATACATGTAAGGCAAAGTGTAACGACGCAGACAAAGATGTACGACGACGCAAGACGACAGACAGTGTTCGATGTGTGTTGGCCATGCTACTCCGACAACGCAAGAAACTTGATCATGCTGAAATATTTTATGCTTCCATCCGATTTAATCCATGCTATAGATTTCAGATAAATGATAATGTCTATCGAAAGGAATTTTTGCGACAACATAATATTTACTGACTTTAGACACCATAATTTGAATTAAAAAAAAAAACTTATTCTGTCTCCTAATTTGTAGGAACAAATTCTGTTCAAAACGGGGATCTGGACTTTTGTTTTTGGTATCGTGTGTGTATGTGCTCTTTATAGTTATTTTTGTATTTGAAGAGTTGTGTATTAATTGTTAAGTGTTTCTTTGAATTATTAATTTTCAACAGTTCTCTATGATTGTTTACATTTTGATACATCTTACACAGCTGCAAAATTTCTCCGTTTGAAAATGTTATTCTGTTCAAATTAGACATTTCTTATTGACACAGAACCTATTACGCAATTAAATCACACAGTAAAATAATTACATTAAGACGTTAACAAAATGCATCTGAACCTGTAGAATTGTGGCAAACCAGAATGCTTCTTTATTTCTGTATAGAATTCGCTAGCGCGTGCTTGTCCATTTAGTCATAAACCACACGGATTTCCTTTGACCCATGGCCTATCATTGTTCAAAAAGTGGAAAAGTTTCTTTTCTTTTTTTCTTTTTTTTTTTGAACCGCTGAGGTGAATGTAACCAAACTTGGTTGATATAGTCCCAAGATTGTCCTCTTTCAAAAATATGTCGCAATAGTGGATTCGTTTTCCACTGAAGATGGCCACCATAGCTGTTTATGCAAACAAGCAGTAATTTAACAATAAATTAATTTAAAAAATCTTCTTCTTCAGAACCACTAGTCCAAATGGAACTAAACATGGTACGTATAAAGTCATTGCGTGGTCCTCTTTTAAATGTATGCCGCATTAGTGGATCGGTTATCCAAGACGGGGGCCATAGCCGTTTACGCACGTTAGCGGTATTTTTTTTTTAAATTAAAAATTTTCTTCAGAACCACTAAGCCAAATGGAACCAAATTTGGGAAATAAAGTCCTTGATGGTCATTTCTTAAAATTACGTCGAATGACTTGATCCGTTATTCACGATGGTCATCATAACCGTTTACGTAAATTAGCAGAAATTCTACTACAGATTAATTTAAAAATCTGCAGAATCACTGAGCCAAATGAAACCACATTTGGGAAATAAAGTCCTTTCAAAATTATGTCGGATGATCCGTTATCCAAGATGGCCACCATAGTCATCAAAACCATTTGGTCATATGGAACCAAATTTGATAAAAATGTTGCTTTAAAGGTCGTAACAAAGTGTTGTGACATTTCGGGTGATTGATCCAACATGGCCACCAAGGGGCCATAATGTGATCTGATTGACTGAAATTTCAAAGATATTCTTGCTAGAAAATAGATAGGAATGATCTTTTGAAGATCCTGGCCAAAATGTTTTGGATCGATCGAAAATCTAATATGCCTGCCACCGGGGGACATAGTTTAACATAGGACCCTATGGGAAATATTGGAAGACATGGAAGATGTTTTTTAGGAAAATTTGAATTTATCATAATGAATCATAAAGCATATTTCAAAATCTTCAATAGTTTTACATTTGAAGTAGCGCCATTACCTTTCAACTAAAATATGTCAGGGTTAACCATTCCAAATAAACAGTTGTTCAGTTTCGTATTTTATAACCTTCATTTTTAGTTCACCTGACCCGAACAGGTGAGCTATTGCCATCACTTAACGTCCGTCGTCCATCCGTCCGTCGTTAGCTTTTCACATTTCAATCTTTTCCTCTAAAACCACTTGACGGATTGGAAGCAAACATGGCAGGAATGTTCATTGGGTGGTCCTCTACAAAATTTTTTCTTTTGGCGCCGATTGGAAATTCAACATGGCCGCCAGGGCTAATAACATGTTCTGATTGGCTAAAATTTCAACAATCTTCTTGTCGGAAACCACATGGTCGATAGAACTGTTATGTTGTTACAATGTTTCTTAAATTGTCAGCTATCAAATTTATACCTTTGGTGCTGATCGAAAATCCAAGATGGCCACCACCGCGGGACAAAGTTAACATAGGATTCAATGGGAAATGTCAAAAAAGCTTTTTTATGTGAAACCTCATTAGAGAATGGAAGCAAACTTGGCAGGAATGTTCATTGGATGGTCCTCTACAATGTTTTTGCTTTTGGTGCCGATCGGAAATTCAGCATGGCCGCCAGGTAATAATAATGTGTTCTGATTGGCTGAAATTTCAACAATCTTCTTGTCGGAAACCACATGATCGATAGAACTATTATGTCGTCACAATGTTCGTTACATTACCCATTATCAGGTTTATACTTTTGATTAAATATGAAATCCAAGATGGCTGCCATGGCAGGACAAAGTTAGCATAGGATTCAATGGGTAATGTTAAAAAAGTCTTTTTGTCTGAAACCGCATTAGAAAACGGAAGCAAACTTGACAGGAATGTTTATGGGATTGTCCACTACAAACAATGCATTTTTGGTGCCGAACGGAAATTTAACATGGCTGCCAGAACGAATAATGCGTTTTGATTGGCTGAAATTTCAACAATCTTCATGTCAGAACCAAATGGTCGATAGAACTGTTATGTTGTCACAATGTTTCTTAGACGGTCCTCTATCAAGTTTATACTTTTGGTGCCGATTGGAAATCCATGATGGCCACCACTGCTGGACAAAGTTAACATAGAATTCAATGGAAAATGTTAAAAAAGTCTTTTTGTCTGAAACCACATTAGAGAATGAAAGCAAACTTGGCAGAAATGTACAGTGGATGGTTCTCTACAACATTTATACTTTTGGTGCCGATTAGAAATTCAACTTGGCTTCCAGGATGAATAATGTGTTCTGATTTGCTGAAATTTCAACAATCTTCTTGTTAGAAACCAAACTGGCAATAATGTTCATTGGATGGTTCTCTACAAAGTT
>JAOXYI010077081.1:0-12411 GCA_028566495.1 Lithophaga antillarum | reverse complement strand
AAGTTTGGGGTTGGGTCCTATGCAGGATTTCCCCTTGAAAATGGCGAGTGGGGCAGAACCGGCAATTTCACACTACTCTAGAAGTTTAAGAGCACCGAAAAACCAAGTCAAAAACGTAATGCAAAATCCACCAAAGGCCACCAATAACGCTGGTTTTAGAATACTTTCACAAATTTTAAAACGGTAAATTTCAACAGAAAGTGTTCACTTCTGGGTTATTGTTACCCTCGGGGACTTACCGTCCACCCGCAGTGGCAACGTTCCAGTGGTTGTAATAAAGATCAACGATATCGATATCAATTTGGAGCCACAGAAGCATGCCTCGGACATTTTTGTCTCATCAGCGACGCCGGGGACAAAACTCGGGGAATCTAAACAAAACCAGAAGCCAAAGAGAACCAAAAAATCAAAAGTCCAAAAAGTAATGCCAAATCCATCTAAGGCCAATCATGCATTGTGACAATAAACCCTAGTTTTAGATTACTTTTAAAAATTTTAAAACGGTAAATTTCAACAACAACGTATCAACGATAAATTCATTATCTTTGAATATTTTATTTCCTGGTTTACTTGTTTGTGAACATTACCATGTTATGCTTAACTGAGCAGGATTTGACAGAAAATCAAGATAGATTCCCTATCAGAGTTCAAAGTATTAAAGTGTCCTAGTTTCCTGAAAAAGAAGCTGTCTTCCTACTTGAATTCTATAAAAGTGACTTTATTATAAAGAGAAACTGGTTTTGAAAGTTGTATTCTATTTCTAAAAGCTCTCACCTGAAAACGGTGATACCTGGTTACTGGTTTTGCTTCCTGCAGGGAGCTGGTTCTGTTCCTGAATGTTGGGTTGTACAGAACTTGTTGATCTGTGATTAAAAGTTTCTACTTGCTTTTCCCGGATTGTGGACTTCCAGCTGCGGTTGTTGGAGAGCTGTCTTTGAAAAAACTGATAATTCTGACCGCTAGTTTCTTAAAACTTTTCGCATTATCTGTCTTATGAAAAACCAAAAGATCTCTTAGTCCCTTTTTATCCTTATTTCGCTTGGCAGGAACTTTACCAAATAAATTACCTCTGTTCTTTCTTAGGGTTTTTTGTTTCTTTTTTCTGACAATAAATCAGTATTCTTAGCACATACATTTTTCCGTTATAACGTTTCTATGTTCCGTATTGTAAACCTGGTGAGCGTTTCCTATCCCAAGAATGGACCTTTGTACCTATTGCATGATATTTGACGCTTTGCATCGGTCCAAAGAGCTCATAAAGGTCCCAAAGATCTAAAATTCTTACCTTTTATTTAGTGTTTCCACTTAAATACCTTAAATTAATTCCTGCGAAAAAAAAATCAAATGAGAAAGACCTTAGTGTTCTAGATTTATGAAAAGGCCAGTTACTTGTGACTTCCAGGCGAACTTTTTTACTTTGACCTTTTTGGCATACTTTCCAATGTGTTTCTTTATTTGTCTGCATATCTTACAACTAATACCTTTTGTACATTTATATTTGGAATTGAGAGTTTTGGAAATTTCAGAATCAGACAGAGAATGATTACTAGAATCCTCAATAAAACACAGAACTGGAGAACCAATTAATTTCTCTTTCAAACATGCGAGGCTTAACCCTTTAAGACAGAAGAGTTTCTTTCTGACTCCAATTCCGGCTATAACTGGTGCCCAGATTGTCAACATCACTTTTGTTCGATCATTGTCGAAATGTGCTTTCTTCTTCTGAGCCACCATATATGGATTGATTGATTGATTGATTGATTGTTGTTTAAAGTCCAGCGAGCAATATTTCAGCTATATTCAGGACGAAAACTAGTAAATCAATACTAATAATCAAACGGGGAATGGAGAAGACTATTGGGCGGAAAATTTTGACTGCCAATAGAAAAGGAGAATACAAGGAGTAGGGACGGGAAATTTAGCCTTGCAACTGGTCACTTACGAACCACTAACAAAGAGCTTTGTTACAAGGGTTCTTTAACGTGTAGTGTTTGGCATTGTTCCCACACGAGACCTCAGATTTTACTTTCCTATCCGACGGACGTTGGTTGTGCATTTATTATCCCGCACAACCGGCGGATATTTCGTTTAGGAGGGATCTTACCCCGCAAGATAGAGAACCTGTGTCCTATTTCCTGGCTCACAGCTTACAAAGAAACCAACTCATTTAATTTTAGAGAAAAATGTCCGGCACTGGAACAAAATAAACTGAAAGTCAATAAATGTGTATTCGTTATGTACGAGGTTATTTGTAGAGCGTGCGCACTAGCGTATTATCGGAGTTACGGGTATCTTTTATCTGGATTAATTTTGTTGGGGTGTTTGCTTTTAAGAACTGTATTTTTAACTCAGTGTATTGAAGGTCAATGCATCATTATTTCTTGAACATAAAACAAAGAAATCTCGGGAATTCCGGGGGAATTTCGGAGAATTCCTTGTTCTCAGATTTCTCTATCTAGCACGTGCTTACAGAATTTCCACCATTCCGCCTCAAGTCTTTGAGTCGATGTCTTATAATAAAAAACATTCTTTTTAATTTTTTTGTTACCAAAAAACGGTGCAGAATATTTACTTTGCATAAAATGTCATGAGCTCCTACCTTTAAAATGCTTAATAAGTTTGCATCAGTAAAATAATTTGAGCTAAATGTCCGTGTAGTCACGTGAAATTTACCCCTTTTTAAATTTCAGTTCTAAATCCTATTCTATCTGTTTCATGCCTAAACCGGGCATTTGGCTGCAAGTTATTTCATACATTAACTGCATATTGCAATGTACAATCCAATTATTTATATTTTATTATTAACAGACCTTTTCTTTTACGTAAAATTAATGAGAGAAGTAACTCTGTCAAGGGAAATAACTTTTTTCCTACCAATAGTTAAAAATACTTCTTCAAGCTCCAAAGTATTGTATATAATATACATGCAGACACTGAATTTAATCCTTTTTTGCTCTTTTAAATTACTGAAAAATGTCCAAATAATCAGCATGAATTATAAGCAGAAATTATTCAAAAACGAAATATGTAGACATCAAGATGTTCAGTAATCTCTTGGTAAGTTAATACGAGATCCGTGGGATAGAAAGTAGGCAGAGCCTCGGGAGGGATCAAGTATCTTAGCCTTCGAGTCTGAGACCCGTCATTCTCACATTTTCACCGGGGATAGATACTATATATCTCACTGAGATTTTAAAGATATTTTCCTTCATTTCAATAGTTTACATTTTGGCTTACTTGTCGAAATATTTATAGCCAAATTCAACACGGCATGCACTACTTGCCCCACAGGCGATCTATATGTACAGACAGTAAGCATCATCCACGCCATTCAGACGTTGCGCATACTGAGGCTTTAAATTACTAGTTAAAAGTTAGTTAAGTAATAAATTTAATGTTCTGTTTTATGATATATTAATAAATATTTGCATTCGTCGATACGTTCAACAGCTGTTAAAACCGAAACGACAGATCTCACGTGACTTTGTGTTAAGATGATTTCTTGAAGCCATAAGTCAATACAGTTATACAAGAACAGGAGCAACAACACGAAGGACATGAAGGACATGAACAACGCTGAAAGCTAAAAATCGAACTCCTATAAGAATAGGGAATTAAATAATGTGCTACGGAGAGTTAGAATTTTCTGTTCATATCGCAAACACCATGGTGCCCAGTCTACATTCTGTTGATATCTATTCAATAGCGCTCATTCATCCTGAGTCTCTCTCTTTCTCTCACTCTGTGTCTCTGTGTCTCAATGAATAAAACTGTGACAAAAGTTTTGGATTTCGACGAAGGTAAAAGGACTGGTTGCGATAAGGCCTTTATTTGGTCCCCGGTTTTGCTGAAAATAAAATTTCATAATTCCAACAAATCTATGTCCTCTTTTTATACCTATATTTTTGTACTTTGTAGAATTATTATTACTTTTCAATTTGCATGCCTCTTCTCTGCTTCTGAGACTGATGACAATGGGTACCCTATTGAACCATTAACATTACGCCTATGGGAAAATGTCGCTACTAACGTGAACATTATGCACAAATTAACTATGACGCCCAAAGAGTACAAGCACAATATTTTTACTACGAATTGCATATAAAATAAGCATTAAACTATATGAAGAGCTTGCTGGTACTTCTTGCGCGTTATACTTAAATATTGAAAAAATGTATCAATATTGCATTATCTACCTTTAAGTACAATTTCAAGCATATTTCAATGTTGAAGTATGAAGTGCATGCGTAACCAAAAAAATCCTCATAGACTTTAACGCTTCTTATATGTCCAATTTCTAGCAAAAATGTTTTGTTGGTTATACATGCATGTCAACGTTAATTTTCGTAATGTACACATACCCAGGGACATTGTCCTTAAGTCAAAGTGTAAATTTTACCTTAAGGTATCCTGCATTTTCAACCTCTGGACCACAGAAAATACTTACAATTTAAAATGTCCTCAATATTCTATAAAGAAGAGATATACAGCTACATAAAAAGAATACAAAATAATAAGTATGTTAAAATTTTATTTTCAACAAAACCAGGGGGCCAAAAAACAGGCCTTATCGCAACCCGTCCTTTGCAATTTAATATGTTTTGGAGGGTATCAAACAGACTTGCACCTAATGGGGGAGCTGGTATGTAGAAACGGCTCTGTTTCCGTCCTAAATATACATTAGATCACAATAAAAAAATACTTCTTAAAGTATGTGATATAGGTATGGACTGAATGAAACTCTTTTAAGGAGACTCAATACTTCAAATTCTTTCAGCCATCTTTTTTATTTATATTTTATAAATAGTTTGCATCAAAGATGTTTAACTTGTGAAACTTGATGGCAGTGATAATTACTAAATATGGTAGTTTGTTCATATTTAAAACAATATTACAGCAATATTAAAATACTTACTATCTAATAAAAGTCCATTATGTAGAAAACAAAATTTTTAAACAGAGATATATGAACTGTACATAAAGGATTTGCTTTTCATTATTTATTGTAAAGATTACCAGAGGAATTTTCAGCATGAACCTTTTTATTCCGTGGGCTGGATAGGCCTACTGTGCACACCCTAAGGACTCATCCGGACCAACTTTTTTAAGGTCTGTGATATGTCCTTTTTCGAATTTCAGATGTTAACAAGCTTAATTTTCAATTTTATATTTAGGTAGCAAAAACACATTGAGGTCAGCTTAGGGGGTCATGTATGGTATCAACAGAAATCTTAGGGTACAAGCTTTAAGATGATATCTAATTTTAATATTCAGTATTATTTGTTAGCTGTCAGAGCTAGAATCTTAGCCTTCCCCTACCAAATTGTACCAAAAAACGCTCAGTTTGTCTTCCAAATGTAAATACATAACCTAAATATGCAAAATATGGATCTATTTTGTGTTTTCTAGTTGAAAGTAACAAATTTAATCTGAAAACATTTGGTGTTTTGTGTATCAATTTTCTTTCCAAAATCTTCAAAAAATAAATATTTTAACAAATTTTGGATTTTTTCAACATTTTGCTGGAAAATTATGAAAAATGGATGATATCAGGTTTTCGGTTTTTCTTACTTATTTTCGGTTGAACCGTTATAATCCAGTAATACTGGCATTTATCACATTTTATTAGCTCACCTGACCCGAAGGGTCATGTGAGCTATTGCCATCACTTGGCGTCTTTCGTCGTCCGTCCGCCAGTCGTCGTTAGCTCTTTTAAAAAATCTCCTCTGAAACCATGTGGCCAATTGGAACCAAACTTGGCCACAATCATCCTTTTGGTGTCTAGTTTTTAAATTGTATCCGATGTTTTCGCCGACCAATCAACATGGCCGCCGTTACTAAAAATAGAACGTACGGGTAAAATCAACAACAAATTCAGTTAAGAAATCCTGAAAATTCCTATATAGGGTGAAAAGCTGCCAAACTTTAGGGCAATGATACATTAATAATTCCCTTTAAGAATTATGGTTGGTGACCCCAACCACCATCAAACATGGCCACCACTGTTACTAAAAATAGAAAATTTGACAAAAAACGCAATAAAAAATTTTGAAAAATCCTGTGAAGGGCCAACTGCAACCAAACGTTCGAGAATTGATACACTTATGATCTCCTTTAAATATTATGGTTGATGACACCAACCGCCATCAAACATGGCCACCACCGTTACTAAAAATAGAAAATTTGACAAAGAATTCAATGAAAAACTTATGAAAAATCCTGTAAAGGGCCAATTGCCACCAAACTTTGGGGACATAATACACTTAAGATCCCCTTTAAGAATTATGGTTGATTACCCCAACCGCCATTATATTAATTATGGCCGCCACCGTTACTAAAAATAGAAAATTTGACAAAAAATTCAATAAAAAAACTCTGAAAATCCTGTAAAGGGCCAATTGCTACTAGACTTTGGGTAAATGATAAATTTATCATACCCTTTAAGAAGTTTGGTTGATGACCCCAACTGCAATCAAACAAATCATTAAAAGAAAATTTAACAAAAAATTCAATAAAACAAATTCTGAAAAATCTTGTAAAGGGCCAATTGCTACCAAACTTTGGATAAATGATATATTTATGATTCTCTTTAAGAATTATGGTTGATGATCCCATTTGCCATCAAATATGGCTGCCACCATTACTAAAAATTGAAAATTTGACAAAGAATTTAATGAACAAATTTGAAAAATCCTGCAAAGGACGGATTGCTACCAAACTTTAGGAAAATAATAAATTTATGATCCCCATTTTGAATTATGGTTGAGAACCCCAACTGCCATCAATCATGGCCTCTACTGTAAAAATTGAACATAAGGGGTTAAATACAAACAGTGGTCTTTTAATCTACTAAGCGTGATGGGACAAAATGTTGCTGAAATGGTTCTATGTTGGTGGTTTTCTTTCAGAATTATATTGGATGGTAACTCCACGATTATTGCGCTATGAACCATTTGTCCTTATTGAGTCATAGTTAGGCATAGATGTCAAGTGAGCGATACAGGCTCTTTGGAGCTTCTAGTTGCCCTTACAATATAACCACACATTATAGTAATGAAAGTAAGATAAAATATTGTTCCTTACACATTCTTCAATGTTACCCTTCCCCCTAACAAAATGGCCGAGACATTTACCATTTTCGGCCACTTTTTGGAATAAATAGACATTATAAATACAAATCACCTGATGTAGGTTTGCATGGACACTGTGCAGTTTTTAGCCATTAATCTGTGAAAAATGGATGATTTCAGGTTTCAAATTTTTGCCATTTTTTACATTTGAAGGAACTTATTCAAGTAATACTGGCATTTAGCATCTTTTGTTTGGTTTTTAAAGAAGCTGCACATTATTGAAATGAAAATAATGATGATATTACTGTTAACATATTGTTAACATATTTCAGTTGCTGAAATTGTACCCCTACCCCTTAGAAAATGAACTAAACTTTTACCATTTTTGGTCCATTGTTGGCAGCAAAGATTGGTGTCATAGGTATTTTATGTGTATATAATGCCCTATTGATAGAAATTACAAATACAAATGATCTTATATAGATTTGAATGGATATTATTTGGTTTTTAGTCATAAAACTATGAAAAATGGGTGATTTCAGGCTGTAAGTTTTTATTATTCGGTTCCCTTTAAACTAGCATTATCCAATAATGTTGGCGTGTGTCATCTTATATTTCAGTTTTTGACATCCTTGTAAATAACAGAGATGAAAATAAGTCATAATATGTTTCTTAACATATTGTTAACATATCTAAAATTGCTGAAATTGTACCCTTACCCCTTACAAAATTAAATAAATTTTTATCATTTTGGTCAATTACTGATAGCAAAGATTGGTTTCGTAGATATTTTACATGCATATAATGCTCAGTTGATACAAATTACAAATACAAATGATCTTATATATAGGATTGAATGGATAATGCTTGGTTTTCAGCGTAGAACTGTGAAAAATGGGTGATCTCAGGCTTGAAGTTTTTATCATTTATTTTCAGTTGAACTATTATATTCCAGTAATACTGAACACTGCCAAAGAAGGAATTAAATACATGTATATATAAACTTTCACACAGTTTTTCATAAATGAATTTTATAAGAACATACGAATAAACGTAAAATGAAAAGAACACCCTCTGATGTATATAATAAGTGTCATTTCTTGATCTGCAACCTTTATTTGTATATACCGTGAACTTTTTAATCAAATTATATCGTTTGTACATGTAATTTCATTTAGTTAAGTTGTAGCCGTATTTAAACTTAAAAAAAATGATTTTTATGGTTATCGAGAACTGTTTTAATAAATTTTACGGAAGTTGCATGTTAACGTTCTGTTTCATGTCTTATTTGAAGAGACATGGATTAACAGTTCTTTCTAGTTTACACTGTAATTTTGCATTATTTAGATATATCAGATGAATGCTGACCTAATCTTTCATGTAACCAGAGACATATAATTAAATAATTGGTTTTATATGTCTCTGATGTAACCAAAACGGTAAGTCAACGCCGCTTCTATTTGATGTAAAATCAAATTCATATCAGACATGACAGTAAACACGGCGTTTACTTTTCTACCTGCTTTTGAATTAACACGAAAATCAGAGCAGATATCAAAGTAAAAACGAAGTTATCTTAATGTGTACTTGAACATTGCTGTTTATTTTCAGACGCTGTATCTTACACGTTTGTTTCTTCGTGTGTCGAGAATAGATATCGATAGAACCAGACGTAAGAATAAGAAAAAACAAAACAAACAGGAGGCATAACTATTGATAGACATAAATGTAACGACTTTTTAAATTTTCTTCTTTGCAGTTCTGATTAAAATATTTTCCTCAAATTGCGATTTAGTCTTATAAAAACCGTTACAATATTAAGGTAAATTGGTTACATGCCATTATTGCTTACTTACTTTACATTCCATTTTACATTTAAATATAACTTCTTTGGTATATTCTCAACTGAAAATTTTATAGGTGATTTAAGCAACTTTTACAAGTGTCCAAATATGCAGTTTATTATTGCTGTCTTCCCTTAAACAGTTTTGTAAACTTTTTCCTTGTTTAGGTACAATTTAAATCAGATATTTTTATGGAATTTATTTCGTAATTTCCCTTGAAGACCAAAGTTACAAACCTATTGAAACACTAAAGACTTTTCTATTGAAAGGTGTTGTGGAATTTAATACCTATTTTGTAATACTAATAAATCATTTTTTAGTACTAAAAATAACTCATTTCTCAATATTACAAAACCAATTTTAATGTTAATGATTCATTTTTAATATTAATAAATCTGCCTATTTTTTAATATTAAAAAGATCATTTTGTAATATTAAAAACTGATTTTTTTTTAATATTAAAAAAATCATTTATTGATATCAAAAATTCAATCTCATTTGTCAATGTTAAAAAATCGTTTTCTTAATATTAATATTAATACCACCGTAGCCATTATATGCATTGAACTATGCAATTTATTTTCAAATCTTTATCTTGGATTATACGGTTATTCATGTGTCGTGTGGAGATACAGAATATTAAAATACATTTAAAATCCATTAGTCGATACAGTCGAACAAGAGGCATATCTGTAACCATTAATATATGCCAATTGAAAAAAGTTTGAATTAACGACTTCCATTCATAATTAAATTTTTTCTTTAAATTTTATTTTTTATTTCTATAAAACATTTATAACTTTACGTTAAAATGATTACACGACATTATCTGTATTTTACATTCCAATTTAAATTTAAGTATCATTTCTTTAATATTTTCTCAACTGAAAATTTCATATCTGATTTAGTTCACCTAGGTCACACTGGAATAAAATGAAAGATTACAGATATACACTTTTCCTAAAGTTTCTTCATTGTTCAAGTAAGTTTAATCAGATGCTAGTAGTTATATATAAATTTTCGTCTTTTTTCCGTAAATCCCCCTGACCTGAACTTACCAGTATGTTAAAGCACTAAAAGTTTCTTTTCTGGAAAATGTAGATCTATAGAATATTGATACTAAAACCACAAGCACGGAGCATTTTAAATATATACTTTTGTTTTCTTGTTTAACAACAACCTGCATCTACAACCGTTATACAAGTATTAGATGTCCAAAACTGTTTGCCCATCACATATCGTTACATCTGTAAGTAAAAGAAATAAATAGAAATGAAGTGTTATAGTTGGGGTTTTTTTTGTATGTACTGTTGTAGACTCAAATTAATCTATAAATGTTCAACGAGTTTTTCTAGAAGAATGCTGTAAATGATAAGGAATCCCTATCATGTTCTAGTAATGAAAGAGCCATATCTTCTACGTTGGACAATTAAGAAAGTATGTAATAACATGGTTTAATTATATTATGCTGTAATAGATAATGATAACGCTGTAGTCTATTTCTTTGTAGAGTTCCTTCTTAGAATGAAAATGGAAATATACTTGTCATTATTACAAATTTTAATCTGAAATAAGGTGAAAGATCAAAACATGCGGTTAATTATGACGACTTTTACTTTAAAGAGTCTTTAATTTTTTACGTTATTTTAGTACAAATTAAATCAGATAATAACAACAGAATTTTTCAATGACTTGTGTACGTTTATTATACTTGTCATTACCACAAAGTTTCATTAAAATAGGCAATTCTAGCCAAACGAATAAGAATACGACTGACGACCAGTTGAAGTATTATGAAATCAAAAGTTTGTAGGATAACCTATTCAGAATAAATCCATAAAATTTCATTACAGCTTGAAAACAGCTGTCTACTTGAATATAAATAAGATATCCATATAAATTCGATATAAAATATCCGAAATTTTTTCCGTTCGATATATATTTTTTCCTACATGTACCTATTTATTAAAGACCAACGTTGTCTATTTAATCCAGTGAGAACAATTGTTTCGGATATTAGCAAACAATTAATATTCGGATGTAGGTGTTCTATTTTTCCATTTTGTACTTTAATCCTTCCGTTTATTTTTCTGTGCATTTGCGTTTTATTATTCAGTAAAGGAAGGATAAGCGATCTGAAACGTTATACTAAAAGGAGATTAATTTTTCAAATGATTGAAAATGGAATCCAACTCCATTCAATAATATCGCACCAGTCGGCGTGAAAAAAGAGAAAATAAACAGTTAATACTCCTCTGATGTATTTGAGTAACGATGTTATCAATCATAGAAGCGTGATTTGTTTTAATTAAATAAAATTAAGTTTAAAACAGGAGGTAAATCAATTTTAAAGCTATTGTTCCCTGCTTAAGTTTATTGAACGCCTGTATTGTACGGGTACTTTGACGGATTTAATCTACTTGATGATACCACTGACGTACAATGTAATGGGATGATACGACAGTAAATAAAGGTAGCAAAATTTGGTATCAAGGAAGCTAATGCAATACCGTTTAATTGGATTAAAATGTCCTTTCTATAAACGAACATATTTTCTGTTTATCATACTTAGAAACAATGCAGGTTAAAAAAATGGGGGAGAACATAAAAAATGCAAGCATGATTCGGAAACAGCAAATTGTATCCATTATTCAAGCATATTGACTTCTTTAGACATGTTAACAAGTTTTAAAATGCATTTCAAAATTGTTTATTTCAATATCTCATACGTCAACTAAAGACTGGACATAACTGTTTTGGACCGGCATCAAGAAAAAGGCATATTTAGAAATTCACTGGAAGAAGATCAATTTGAAATTTAAAAAATGACTTGAGTTTCATCGTCCTTCAAAAAATACACGTTAGACGTCATAGCTGAGAAATAAAATCAAACATAGTGAAAATATGAGGCAAACAAATCTCACACACCATTGGGAAAGATTCCTTTTTTTTCTAACTCGAACAAGCCTCATTGGCAATTAACTGCCGGCGCCGTTTGGTCGAAAATACATCAATTCAACGTTTATATGGGAAACTGAATCGACGTAGGCAAAACGACATGGGACCAACGTCGGAAATACGTCGATAACATCTTTTCAACGTCTATTAAACGTCTTGTTCCTTGTATCGATAACTTCGACGTTAGATGAACATAAAAACGACCTAAAAACAAAATAGTCGTTTTTACAGTACGTCGATCCAACATTGAAAATATCGATGTCATAAAGACATTTTCGACAAATTTTCGACATGCATTCAATGGCGTTTCACCTACGTCAATTTAATTTCCCATATGAAAGTGACATTGACATATTTTCGACCAAAAGGTGCTTGCTGGACCGAGATCTGAGATGTTTCCGTCTTGCATATATTAATGCTAACACACGGTACAGTATCGGCCTGTCGAAAGTTAAACAAAAGCTGTCAAGAAGCTAGCAAATTGATAGCCCATTTTGAACACTCGCTAGCAACTGTTGACAGCCCGGCTGTCAAAAGGC